>JANQAP020000091.1:1206834-1225012 GCA_026874005.2 Erythroxylum coriaceum
GTCCCATCATTAAGAACCTTTCTTAGGAGGATTTATATACATTTTTTGTGATTATCTTTTAAAGGTTGTTTATATTAAAACCGACAAGCTAAAGATCTACGGTGGGACATTTTATACTATTTAAGAGGTACGACATATAAGTGACTTAAAGAAGAACTTGTTATCTTTAAGAAGACTAGATGATCTTGGGTGCAAATTAGAAATTATCAACAATATTTTAAAGGTAATTTGAGGCAAGATTGTACTTATAAAGAGAGAAAAGAAAGGTACAAACATGTATAATTTAAAGGAGAGACTTTGTTATGAATACAAGTATCGGCCACTTTAAGTAGTCCAAATGAAAGACTTTTAATATTATGGCATTAAAAACTTGGACATATATCTAAAGAAAGAACAAATATCCTTAATGAGCAAAACCTAGCCTTTAAGTTCAAATAGGTACCACTAATCTTTGTGAGCAATGTGTTACAAGTAAGGTTGTTCTTAAATTGGTTCATTCTGACGTGTGGTAAGCACATGTTTCATTCATAGAAAAACAAAGTACTTTTTCTCTTTCATTGATGACTAATCCAAATGATGTTGGGTAAATCCTAATCAAAAGGAACGTTGATATGTTCTCAGCTTTTAAAGTTTTCAAAGGTTATGTTGAACTTGATTAAGGTAAAAAGATCATATATTTAAGGACATATAATGGAGGAGAATATATAAGCAATGAATTTGATGTATTTTGTAAGTAAGAAAGCATTAAAAGACAATTTTTTGTTGCATACACTCCTCAATAAAATAGAGTGGTATACATATGAACATAACTCTATTAGAAAGAGAAAGAGCAAAGTTAAGAGTTGCAAGTTTAGATAAGGGCTTTTAGACATAAGTAGTC
Organism: Erythroxylum coriaceum; assembly: GCA_026874005.2. Lineage (NCBI taxonomy): Eukaryota > Viridiplantae > Streptophyta > Magnoliopsida > Malpighiales > Erythroxylaceae > Erythroxylum > Erythroxylum coriaceum. The sequence goes on from JANQAP020000091.1 coordinate 1,207,715, forward strand.
AATACTGCCTATTATATAGTGAATCAAATTCTACCAATTACAATTGAGTTAGAGACACTGATCGACTAGAAATTCATTTGATTAGTCTAACCTATATATATTTAGAATTCACGTGTGAGTGATATATAATAACAAAGAAATCATGAAGTTAAATCCAAAATGTAGGAAATGTGTATGTTTAGGATATACTAACAGAGTAAAAGAGTATTCCTTGTAAGATCCCACAATCTACAAGATTATTTTAGTGGGAAGCGGTGGTGGTTGATAAACTACTGAAATCAATCTGTTGAAATGATAAGTACTTATTCTCAGTAAGTACTTATGTGTTTGAGATTGCTATTTTGATAACTGCTGAAATCAATATGTTGAAATGATAAGTACTTATTCTCAATAAGTACTTATGTGTTTGAGATTGTTGTTTTGTTAACTGCTGAAATTTGAAAATAGGTGTTTGGCAAGTGCAGTTACGATTGCTGAAAAGGGATCAAATGACTAAAATAATAAAATATTAATTGTTGTATAAATAATTAAAAAATATATTATTAGTCATATAAATTTAAAATTATAAATAATAAAATATTAAATTAAAATAAGAAAATATAAATAAATTAAATTTAGTAAATAAAATATTTCATAAAAATATATTATTAACCATATTAATTAAGAGTATAATGAAAAATAATATTTATAGTGAAAGTTATTAATGGAAAGTAAAATTTTTACCGCAGAAGCAGTTTCCTACCTCAACCTTCTTTCTGCTTATTAATTTTTGCGGTGTTGCCGTACTTTTCTCTAATATTCAGTTGTTCATTACAGATTCAAATATGTGACTGCGTTTAAAAATTGCGATAAATAAACACTTATTCCTATCACACTGCAGATTTAAACACAACCTAAATAAAAATAAAGTTACTTATTATCAAACTTTTCCGAATCCTTAGCCTAGCGAAAAAAGATACTTCAATGCTTTAAAAGTACCATCAAAAGAAAATAAAACCTTTAATAATAATATACTTATACCATAATAAGCGGAAACTCTTTAAGAAAGTAGAGGACAAAAACGTGAAAGCGAGAGAGATATTCAAAAAATGCTCTTTTTATTTTTCTTCTTTTATTACTTTTCACTCACTTTCCACTTCGATTTTTTTACACCTCCCTATACCAACCTTCTATGTTGTGTTTGTCTTACTGGACACACGATAAAAGAAAGTTTCTTTCATATACATGTACTTTGAGACACTCAACACTGCGCACCGGCGAATGCAATGACTTTAAGAAAGGACCTTTCTTTAGTGCTTTGGCTACTTTTCTAATTCTAACCAACGCCACTGTTGCGAACCGTTCCTTTCAAGGGATTCAATGTCTTTTTTATTTTATTTTATCAATACCAGGACTGAGAGTTTAGAATTCTCTTCCCTTTCCTTTTGACACCATACGAAAGCTGACATGAATTCTACTGTTCTGATTAGAAATTGTTGTTCAGATCGGATGCATAAACTTGTTGGTGTGGCCTTTAGGGGTTAGGGCAGCTAGGATTGAACCAAGGCAAGAGAAGATTGGAAAGAGTAAAGATGGCAGCTTCATCCCAATATTAACATACTAAATATGATTTAATTAAATTCAAGTTTAGGAATTTAACAATTTCTTTTCGAGTTTAAAAATCATAACAAATCAACTAAGACTTGAACCTAATCAACCAAAAATCAATCAACTAAGCTAAATTTAATCAAACTCGAGTTCAAATATTCAGACTTAATTTGTCTTAAACTCAGACTCTGAGCCTTTTGAAAGAAACATCCTTTTACATCCAAAGGTTTGGCATTGTTTGATATTAAAATAACAAAATAATTTTAAAAGAAGTAAAACCTCGTCTTTTACCGGTATTTTAACCATCGACGACATTTGGGACTTAACACCATCTAGAGATGGGCAGCTGTAGTAAGTACTAGTATTTCCCAAGAAGAAAGAACAAGAAGACAAAAGCATACAAGGTAAGCATATAACCTCCAATGCAAGTTCTTTTACCAGTGTAAAAGCAGACAAGCTCCAAAATTCCTGCTCCGAGCAGTAAATATCACCTAAAAGCTGCAACAATTAATTGTTTTTCCCCGGAATTTGGTGTTCCAAGCATCCAAGCAGAACACACAAAATCGAGATAAAAACAGGACTAATGCCATGGTGGGCGGCAATCCAAAGAAAACGATGGAACTGTCCTCTTCCCTAAAAGCTAAACCAAAAGTGGACCATTGATCGTGGAGTGGACCCAACACAGAAAAGCAAAAACTTGCAATTCTTTTTCTTTTATATATATTTCTTTCGACTTTTTGGAAAAGGGCAAATTTTCTAGATTCTAGTCAGGCAGAGGCCTTGGGGTTCTAGACCTCTAGTGCAATCTCTAGCTCTCGTGGGCCAAAAATATTACTTTCTACGTCTAATTGAGTGTTGGTTGAAATGCCATAAGTGATTCATAATGAGAAATGCTTCACATGAGAACTTGCAACCTAACACCCCATCTTTCCTATTCTCTGCAGATATCTACACAGTCGATTCAACTAAAACACATTCTTCTATACTAGCATTTATTCGTTTATCATGACTACAGTTTTGGGTCACTCGTGCACAGTCCTAAACATGAACCATATTCCCACATATGCATCATTCCATGTCCAAGAAAAGTTAATAGTAATGCAATGAAAAACAGAAATGTTCTGTCCAAACTTTTTAGAAAAATAAATTAGGGAGGTACAATGCCAGTAAAAGCAAAACCAGAGTTGTTGCTTCTTCACACGGTCAGAATTTTGGCAAACTCTCTGCTTCTAACTATATACCCAGATAAAGTATCAAAATTTTCACAAATTCAAATTCTTAACCCGAGTAATCCAAGAAAAAGAATGACATTGTTATTGCAGGAGGCAGTTCAGTATCAAGCATCTACCAGTCCACTTCTCTTGGTCGTCCAAAGGAAGGGAATTAGGAACTCACAAGGAAACAAAAGGGCCAGAGAAGAAGAAAACACAAACGTGCAGATACATTTTCACATGACAGGGACCCCACAAACCAATGGTATACAGCGCAATCTTTTCGCTACTGGGTCCCCCCACCAATTCTTTATGGTCAAACAGTTCATAGAGAGGCACCCCACACCCATTGCAGTAATTTCTGTATACAATTATACCCTAAAGACTAACCAATACCTTGAGAAACCCTTTTTAACTGAAAACTTCACCAACCTGGTTGATTGGCACATGTCAAGCACATGTAATCCTGTTTAACCCGAATTGGTAAGACAGCCTTATAACGGTTTAGCGCCTGGAACCTCATGCTTTTATGGGATTGATGCTGGAGGAGGGTTGGCCACGTGCTGCTGGTGAGCTGGAAAACCGAAATTCCCAAACAACCCCTGCAAAAGGAAACCATGATGCAACCGCGGAGACTTATCCCTTAGGAATCAAAAGACCACATATTCAATATCAGTACCACAAACATGACTTGTATCTTTTATCATGCTGATCACAAAGAATTATAAAAAAAAAAGAAACTACTAAATGGGCATTAAAAAGCGATCTAAAATGACTTTTCTAGTTCTATCTAAATATTACATTTCTTGTATAAAAAGAACATCAAATAAGAATCTTAAGGAAGGAGGAGGAAGGAGCGGGGAGATAAATTGCTGAAATAGAATACTTTGCAGAGTCGGACGAATATAGCACATTAAACTAAAAGTTTGACCCTGAATCACATAAAATCATGAGAAGGAAAACGCTGCCACTTTGGAAGGAAATGACATTGCTAAGCAAAACAGAAAGGACAAGATACGATTCAAAATATGGGATTAAATTCACAGATGGACATACCAAGGCATCATTGATTGCATAAGCCACACAGTAGTGCTCCTGAAAAGTAGAGGGTTGGGAAAAAATTTAGTAATGTCAACAGCAAGAACGGAATAAAGCTCATAGGAACTAGGATCACTCAGCATAGTCACAACTCAAGATTGCATTTTTAACGCATGCATGAGTGTTCATTTTGCTCCTACTCACGTCAAGAAAACCGATTTATGTACAAATAAATTTTCAAACACGTTAAAAGTCAGTGTAATCATAAAGAATGAATCCAAGAACTTTTCACAATCTTTCGAAAACAAATGAAATTTACTTGCCTGCATCATGTACCATTCTTCAAACTCATCAAACAATTCCAGGCGTTCAATCCTAATCACAAAATTAGCAGCTGATTAACCTCCAAAGTATGCATATCAGGGACCAAAAAAGGAATAAGGATGCATAACATACTGTAAACGATACTTTTTGATCAAGAAAATCATATGCTTTCAAAAGGAACAATTGCCATACTGGGCTATGCCAGCTAGGTCTAAGATGAAGGTACATATATCACACAAGAGAACAAAAATTACTGCAACAGCATCTACCAATGCCGATGACTGTTTTGGGGATTCGGAATTAACCAAAGTAACAGATGAAGCATGAGAAGAATCTACAGCAGAATAACAAAACGATGAATGTGAAGTTTCAATTATTGACCACAGTTGGAAGTGTATACCTGCGCCTTTCTCGAGCTTCAACAAAATCACTGTAAACTCTCAGCATATCCCAAGCAACAGCCCTCTGAAACGTCACATAGTTTTCATAATAAAGATATTTAGATTTAAGTATAAATTAATTAACAAAAAGCGAGGCGAAAAAACTTGCCCAAAACTAGAAGCCTAGTTTTAAAGTAGAATAAGTTATAAAATCATAACACCTACACATCAAACTAATATATTATCATTCAAAACATCCATAGTAACTAGTTGTCTATTCTCCAGCCATCAAGAATATATTTCCTATTATTCAGCCAGGATGTATGCATATATGATAAAGAAGTGTTATCGCCACGTGTATGGGGCACCTACTTTTTTCCTTTTATCATAATTACCTTTACCACAAATAGTTTTTTTGAAAGAGGGTAAACTATACATTACACAAGTATTTTACCTGCCATCCCTGATCAATAAAAAGCTTCTGCTTTGCAGGTAAAGTTGGTGTTGCATAAATACCAAGTAATGCACAGCCTCGACTCTGACAGACCCAAAAAAAAAAGTTACATATCTTATTTAGCACATTTCATCCATGTTAGTAGAGAAAAGAGTGAGTACTTTTTTAGAATGATTTCTGTTCCAGTAATCGACAATAATTGATGCACTAACCAAGGAAACATGAGACAACAAAAAACAAACCTCCAAATTTCTTATCATTTGCTGCCCAAAAGCATCATCCGGGTGGATCTGTGAACAACCACTGTCAAAATTAAAGAGCTCTACTTTTCATGTATAAAACATTTAAAAGTACACTAACAAAAGAAGGCCAGACCAAAGGAAAAAAATACAAATAGACAAAATAAGGACCTTCAAGAGAGAATGCTTAAGACCTGCTCATACAAGAAAAATACTGCAGTTGAGAAGGTATTTGCAGCCCAACCAACTATAGCTTGGGTTGAATCTGGATCCAAGTATATCAAAACGCATTCCGCAATTACAAACGTCGGCAAGCTGATAACAGCATCAAAACAACTTAAATATTCTCTCACAATAAGATTTAGAAAGTAAAAAGAGTAAATCGAAGGGGGAACAAGTTTCCAGCAAATCTATAAAGAACATGCATATGGAGCAAAAAGCATTAGATGAACCTCTGAAGCAAAAGTACAGGTATAACCTTCTTTGACAAGTTGGGGTAGCAAACTACATTCTTGACATACTTAAGAAGAAAAAAAAAACACTTAGATTTTCCTTAATTTCAAAACCATAGGATTTCTTGGAATTCCGAACCATAGGATTTCTTGGAATTCCAAATAAGTAATAATATATTCAGATGCTAGCTGACTGGGAACCTATTTTAAGCAATTTCTAATGCTTGATGGTGGAATACCACGGTTGGAATGCGGAATGCTCCTGGTCCTTCCTATTTTCTAATTTCTTTCAACTTCTTCGCTTTCCTTGCTTGCTATAATTTATCCTGCTACACCCTTTTGTTACGTCCTCTTCTTTCCCCAATTTTCTCTAACGTCTTCTCATTCTTCAATCCTTTCATCGAATTTTCTCATTTCTAGTCAGTGTTATGTATAACTAGAGAGTGAGTCTTAGAACAACTAGTAAAGTTGCTTCTTTGTGACCATAAAGTCACAGGTTCAAGTCACCAAAACAACCTCTTTGTAAAAATACAAAGTAAAAGCTGCATATATTGTGACCCTCTCCAGACTCCCGCAAAGCGGGGAGCCTTGTGCATTGGGTACGTTGATTTTTTTTGAATTTTTAGTTATGTATAACTACTGAATGAAAAGCAACTCAAAACCACAAAAGAATTATCCAACTTCCCAATAACATAATTTATAATATACGAATCTAAGATCATAGAAATGATGTGAAATACTGTAGAATAATTTTTCAAATAAAATTCCTGTAGAACAAGGGAATGGAAACTTCAATAAGAAGGAAGACAATGACTCTGCATGCATACCTAGGGTCCATACCAGCCAAAGCAATAACATCATCTAGTTCCTGTACATTCCGCAAGTCAACAGGAAGTAACTTGTAATGATCTCCAAGCACTACACCTTTCTCTGCAAGCGAAGAATGACACAAATTTGGTTATTGGTATCAAAGCTGAAATAATAAAAGAAGATTTCAAATTCCTATTTATTAAACATAGACTAGAGGAACTGTCAAACCAACAAAGAACACTGATTTGATACTGCCATAAAGGAGAAGTTTGTGCATCGGTAAGTCTGGCAGCTTACCTCGTGAGATTGAGGCTGTAGCTCCAATTTTATCCCTTAACTGACTACAGGTCTCAATGATAGCTGCTTTTTTCCCAGTTATCTAGCAAACAATTATTCATTGCAGGTTAATTGTAGAGAGCAGACCTTGGGTTCAGAAAGCATAAACAGGTTAAAGTAACTTCCCTCAATGGGAAGTATCCCTTTATTTTAGCTCGTAAGCAATAACATCATTACAAAGAAAATAACATAGGGCATTACCAACTAAAACTACATGTATGTTTATGAATGTTTCAAGGTTATACCTCTGCAAAATCAAGCTCAACATATAAAAGAGGGGCTTTTCCCTCATCCTGTCATGGAAAAAGAAGAATGGTCACATTCACTTTTACACTAATTAACTAATTACGTTCTACACTACCACACAAACTCACGAAATAAATCAAGGAACCTGCAATTGGAAAAAAGTAGTATCAAAGCCTGCTCCAAGTGATAATATCTGCTTATTCCTACAACCCGTTTCACCATTACTCATTTCACAATCAAGAAACTGAAAGAGCAGCTTCCGAAGAGCAGCCCATCGAGCAAAGTACCCTTAAAACAATCAAAGTACAAGGCAGAAAGGTTAGGCTATAAACAAGACTTGAAATGAAACTTCATTAATGTACGTAATGAATTTCTTACCACGGTTGATTATTGGAGACCTCCTCACGGGTCTTCTAACAAACAAATGAACGTAGTCATCTTTCATGTATCCTTGACGAACACATGACCTTTGAGACAAATAACAGTATTAAGCATCCGTCAAAACAATATAGCATCACATTTATGTTGCGTGAATGCATAAGAAGCCGAACAGATGTATATAAATGCAAGGCAGTGCATGAAAACAATTATGAACTATTAAGACAAAATCTGCTCTTTAAACATTTCCAGTTTCTTGTATCATTCTTGTTCGGTGCCCAAAAACACTATTACCATAACTGGAGACCACAAATGAAAACAAATTTAACCCTTAAAAATAACCGCACGAAATGATATCATTTATGCGTAGCCACAAATCGACAACCAATCCTCCCCTAACAGAATAATCTTCCAAGCTTTTATTTCTAAAAGAGAGAATGTTTTCTTATTCACTTCTTCATTTTCTCGGCAACCAAACAGCGGAGAAAGAAACATCACGAAACAGGACGAAATTTTAATCGACGGGAAGCGAGAGTAAAGAAACGCACAGCTTACTAGCCGAAGCGTCGTCGTTTGTTGCTTGAACCGCCGCTCTATTGCTCTGCGAATCAGCCACCGGATTTGACATTCAGAGAAGTGTTTTGATTTCCGACTAACACAGCTAAATGGATTAGAGGGAATTTTTGGGAATTGGCGGTACTTTATACATGCCTAACTGTTCTATAGACGGCAAGTCGTTCGTGACAAGTTACAGAAAGACCTTTCTTCGTAGCCTCAAATGGTACTGTGAAGGGTTAGCGTATCAAATTATTTATACAATCATCACGCTCTACTCGCATATTCTCACATTATTTTTCTAGGATTCGAACTCACGACGCAGAGTGACAGAATGTAAACAGATAATGGTAGACTTACCTTTTTCTTGATTAACGGAGCTTCCCAAGTTTGCAAGATACAAACAAGATTTTCCTCCTTTATTTCTTACTTGGTTTCAATACGGTGAGCCCCTCAAAAAGCCTTATGAATAGATAGCATATCATATAACTTATATAACCATCACCCTCCACTTGCACATACTTTGATGCAATGGGTCCCACATTGTGCAAATTTGAAGCAATGGCGTAGCGGCTCCATTCCCACATTGTGTTTTTGGGATTCGAACTTGCGACCTAAGACAACTCAGGCCAAAACTTGATTGTCTAGCACTGAACCCCCCAAAAGGTTTTGTGAAGGATTAACATACCAAATCACTTATACAACAAAATAGATTTATTGTGAATTATTGAATTATGAGTTGATTTAAAAACTTTTTTTAAAATCCAAATTCTAGATGGGGGTTTGAAATTTTGTTTTGAATCTTAGTTCGACTTTAAATTTAGGGATGACAAATTAAACCGAGTTATTCATTTAAAAAAAAATCAAAAAATGACATCATTTTAATAAAAAATGTTGTTTTGTCACTCTTAGCTGAGTCTAGACAATCCTGACCAAAGCCCTGTCCATAGCCTGGTCAGACTAATAAATCTTGACTCGTGACCCTATTAATGAGCCGGTCAACTCATGTCTAGTCCATTGATTTCAGACTGAGCCGGACCAAATTGTCATCTCTAATTAAGTTTTGAATCGGACTCGAAATTTAATTTTATAGCCTAAATTCTAACTCAACTTAATTTCTTTTACATGTAAAAAATATTATTTTATATATTTAACAAAATGATGTTTTTTTTTTAGCGATATGTTATTTTCATTAAGCTCAGGTTTGAATTGAATATTTTAGACCTAATTGAATTTTATTTCAGACCTATAATGTGTAAAAAAAATTTTGCTAAATGTTTCGAGCTATATGTCACTGTGAGTTCACATTCAATCCAATCCGACTCGTTTTCATCTTTAAAAAGTCAACCTTATTGTTTAAAAGTTTAAAAATTATTTAATATCTCTTATATTTAACTATTTTTAAATTACTTCATATAATTATTTATTGTTTATTTTCTACTGAGTTAATTACTAATTTACTATATTATTTCATGCCTTTTATTACAAATCTTGTTCAATAGTGTGACTAATATTTGGACTTTTATCCTAATAACAAAACATTTGATAGTTTTTAATTTAAAAAAGTTAAATTGTATATAATAACATAAAAATATTTATTTTTTATTTTTTTATTTTATTAATTATTGAGACATATATATATGAATAATATTTGGACTTTTATCCTAAAGACAAAACATTTGATAGTTTTTAATTTAAAAAAGTTAAATTGTAATATAATAACAAAAAAATATTTATTTTATTTTTATTTTTATTTTATTAATTATTGAGACATATATAAATTGATAGTGACTATCAAAATTAGAAATTGGGTATTTTTAAATGTGAAAATGGGAGGGAATGTTAATTATAATTGGTAAATAAGAATGCTACGTATTACATAATAAGGAGAAATCTTCAAACTCCATGTTATAACATCCGAAGGACCAAAAGAGGAAGTCCCCAATCTAAAGCCAGACATCTTCGGAGAAGCTGAAACTGCTGTTTCTGGTGCCAATTCCCGAATCACAGCAATCCTTCTCGTAGCTGAAAACCCCCTGAAAACCTAATTTCGGGATTTACCCGAAGAAATCTTAATCCGAAGAGAGAAACCCTAATTTCTACGACCCTATTTGTAAATGCCCTGAGTCTCGCTTCGCGACCATAAGCGGTCTTGTCTTATAGCTACAGATGGATATCGAACAAAGGCAAGCAGAGCTGATCGATCACTTCGTGAAGCGAGCATCGGCTTTGGAGGGTTCAGCCCTTGTGCCCGTTGTCGTTGAGGCCACTTCGCATCCTTCTCTCTTCGCTTTCTCTGAGATTCTCGATATACCTGCAATTGCCCAGGTCAGAATTGGACACTCATTCTTTGGTTTTCCGTAGTTTAGTTCCATTCCCAAATCCGCTCCTTTTTTGTTACTTCTTCTATTGCTCGTATGATTTTGTCGCATTTTGTTAGTGAGGAAGTAGGAAAAAGGACGATATTTTTTTTAATGCAAAATTGTAACTTTTCATATTTTGCTATTTGTATGCTCTTGTGTATTAACTAGTAAACTATATGCAGCTTGAAGGAACTGAGAATTCTTCTTATCTGAATGTGCTTCGGTTGTTTGCACAAGGCACTTGGACTGATTACAAGAGTAAGTTTATAGCTGCCGTCTTTGTTTCCTGTTCAATTCCTTATTACGCTTGTAGTTGGCGTATTCGTAGTCCTAGCCATTTTTAAGAAACTGAGAATCATATCACATCCACCCAGCTCGCTTATTTTGGCCTGCTAGGGTTTGGTGAGTGATGAGGGAGAAACACTAAAAAGTTAGATATTTTACAGTTTTAGTGGAATATTATTTTAGAGTATAGCATATGCTACTGAAATCCAGATGTATTACTCAAAAGAGAAGAAGTGCAAGAAGGTTGATAACTTGCAAGAGTTCTGCTGAATGGTGCTGTGCTATGATCATTTTGTTGTTGCTGCTAGATGTGAAAAGAGTTTACCTTACTAACTTTATTTATGTCAGCCCTTTTCTTTTATTCAGTTGGATGGCATAGATCTCGATTCATTTCCCTTATTGTTTTGAGCATTAAGTCCATTTATTTACAGATAATGCGAGCAGTCTCCCGCAACTGGTTCCTGATCAAGTCCTTAAACTAAAGCAGCTTACTGTGCTAACACTGGCTGAAACAAATAAGGTGTTCTTCAAACTTTCCAACTATTGGTTATTTTCTTGATGTCTTGTCAGAATAAATCCTGCTAAGCTTAAGCAGACAGAAAAGCATATATATTAAGTTGAAATATGGTCTAATGTTGGTTAGTTACTCAAATTTGAGGGGAAAATATATTTTCTAATTGTTGTAAATCTAACAATTATGAAGAATTTTCCAACAGCATGATAAATTGGTAAGTTTTTCTTGTGATAAGCTGTTAAAAATATGAGACCATGGAGCTGTATTCTACATATCAAATAATGAATGTTGTTTGACATTTCATAACATGGTCCTTTTAAGAGTGAATAATTCTATTTTTCTTTCCACTTACCTCCCTGAGTCTTGACTTCATGCATGTCAATCAGGTATTACCTTATGATGAGCTAATGCAGGAGCTAGATGTCACAAATGTTCGTGAACTTGAAGATTTTCTTATTAATGAGTGCATGTATTCGGTAGGTCTTTTTTCCAGATGGATTTTGTTCCTGATAGTGAATTCTGTGTGTGCTTTAGTTTTGTTTTTGAGAATAACTGTTATATAGAAATGAATAAGATACAGAAATTGTTTTTTCTATATGGATTTGCTTGTTTTTGAAAGGAATTTAGTGTTTAATGGTGTCAATTCAAAGGGAAGAGATATGATGAGTTCTGATTGTTATTCTTCTCCTTTCTTCTGTTAGGGAATAGTTAGAGGAAAGCTGGATCAGTTGCGCAGGTCCTTTGAGGTCTGTGATAATCTCAGTGACGTTACCTTATGATATTGGCGCTTGTCCTTTTCTTTTTCATCATCTCAGAGTTATTCTGAAGCGTAATAATATTTTTGCGGAGTACAGGTCCAATTTGCTGCTGGGAGGGATCTCGGGCCTGGACAACTTACTAATATGATACAAACACTATCTAACTGGTAAGAACTTATTTCTTTTCTCGCCATGTCTTGTAACATGCATTACTGAAGTACATACTATTAGCCAGATCAAATCTTAGAAGACAAGTTACACTGTAGGAGTTTTTGAAGTTATGCTTCTCACCTTTGCCAATCTATCATCTTCAATCTACCTGTTTTGTTACAATCCGCTAGTTTCTCTGTGTATCTTGCTCAAAAATTTGAAACTCTTCCCCTTGCGTTACATCTTCCATATGCTGGTACCATATCTAACCTTGTTCCTGTGGTTAGGTTGGCTACGTCTGACAATTTACTTGCCTCAATTCAAGAAAAGATAAAATGGGCTGATCATATGAGTGATTCGGACAAGAAGCATCGAAAAGATGTTGAAGACAGGGTGGAAGAAGTGAAGAAGTCACTTGCCCTCAAGGTCTGTCGAACTCAATTTTATTTTCAGCAGTACATAGTTAACCATCCCCAAGTTGATAGAAACAGCTTTATACTCCAAAAGCTTTAGTACTCCTCTTTTCTTTTTATTTTTCTTGGTTGTAACTTGTGAGATATAAAGGTGCAAAGCCTCAAGATATACTGAAACTTGGGTTTTTACAAGCACATGTTTAGTGTAGCATTCAATGATCCAACTTGGTAACTTTGAACTGTTGCATTTAATCTGAATTTAGCTGGAGTATAAGGATTCTTCTTTTGATTTGGTTGAAAGCAAGTGATAGCTACAATATAATAAACAAAACTCTTGTTACTGGGATATGTTGGTCGATGTGTCTTACTTACATTGTGGCAGAAGTTACACAATCTAAGCAGGGGGACATCGAGTTCCGAGGGCACGAGGAGATCTACTCTGAACCTAGTGGAGTGATGGATTACGAGGAAGAACGAAGCCGACCGAAACGGTACTGTTGTCGTTCTACTTCTTTTCTTGTTTAAACATCCATAAGCCCTCTGCTAAATCTGTTATTACATGTGGGATGAAATGCAGGAGGCGGCAACCATTGTCTTGAAGTTGTAACAGCTCAGTTCATGTTATTGGAGTGGATGGGTGTTCCGGCAAACTTGAACGATTTTTTCAGTCACGGCATTCTGACCAGAAGGTTATATATGCTTTTGGGTACCATGGTGCCGCTCCGACAGTGTCACATTCAGACTCTGATATGTTCCAATTGTTACCTTTGTATTGGACTTGAACATGTTTTTCTTGGTTGAGTTGGAAAGACCAATACCATATTTGGTGATGCGGCAAAAGTTACTAAAGGGTCACAGAAAAGAATTCCTCTCTCTCGCTCTATGTATATATATATATATATATATATATATGATTCTTGCTATTATCGATAGATAAAGATAATATTTTTTAATCATATTTTAAATTCTTTAATTTTATTTAATCTTTAATCAGTTTTATAATAGTCCAATATTAATTAAATTTTTTAAATTTTAAATTCTTTATTTTTACAGGGTTTAACTTTCGGTCTAATTTTAAAACATTAGTTTTTAGTCCGTAATCTTATATTATTGGGCTTTTAATTACAATACAGGAATTTAAATTTATACAATGTTTAGTTTATGTAACCTTCTAAAATCATATTTATAACAAATTAAAACAATACTTAATTACCATTTTAAATATTTTTAATTAGTATTATAAGATTAATCAAATTTTAAATTTAAAAGGTAATTTACTCTTTATCTTTCCGAGTTTCCACATCAATGCTTTATTTTTTAATAAATAAATGAATAATACTCTCGCTTTGATGACAAACATAAGTGGTCAAGGTGATGACTGATAAGGTGCATAATTGGTCAGTGCCTCGGTACTCGGTAGCGTGTACACTTTCCTGTTTGGGAAACTTTAGTCAACCACGTGCTTTGACTTGTTAACTTAGACTCGTAAGTCCTTAATGACTACCCACTGCGAGGGAGTTTGGTTGATTAGTTTGAAAAGAGGTTGATGAATTTGGGAAGAGGTTAATAAATGAGGAATAAAAAATGAGTGGTTAGTTGGTAATTTATTATTATAAAGGTAATAGTTTGATATTTTACTTTTGAAAAATTCTCTATACATTTTATTTAGTAGAAGAATGAAACTCATTCTTTAATATTAGCTCTTTTTTAAAAAATATTTTTAATACTAATTAATTAAATCCTATTAATTAATTAAAATATTATTATCAATTAATTAATTAATTACATATAATTAATTAAAATATAATTCATTTAGTAATTAAAATTTAGTAATTAAATATTGTGATCAATTAATTACAAAATTTTAATTAATCAATATATTGTAATTAATTAATTATAATATAATTAATTTTTATTTTTAAATATTTTTTATAAACCAATACTGTCAATAATAATGATAATCATTCCTTCCTCTTAACCAACTATCATAATTATAATGATAATATTCATTCTCATTCCTTACTATATTCATTCACATTCCTATTATCATTCTCTTCTGCGAACCAACTGCTTCCTAAAATGTACGATGTTGATTGCAACGGCTCAAGCTTGTAAGTAAATTTGATATAATCTAATTTGAAATTAATTAATTTAATTTAGTTTGATCATGTTTAAATTAATATTTAATAATTTTTAAATTGATCAATTTTAATAAATTAGTTCAGTATAAATCAAATTAATAGAATTAAGATTTAAAATTAAATATTTCAATTAAACTAAATTTAAGTTTAAACTCATATTTGAATTAAAAAAATCTATTCAAATTTAATTATTGCAAATGCTATATTTCTTTATAAAGATAACATAATCAAAGGTATCTAAATTTTTAATATTTTTTATTTAGTATCAAAAATTTTAAAGTACCAATCAAGCTTTATTTATTTCGGTTTAATTTAAATTCAAACCCAAATAAATATACACTTTAATCAAAATTAAGTTTAATTTATCAAAAATAGCCCCTTATTATATAAAAATAAGGCCATGTCTAAACTCGTCATTTTACCACACGTAATGTTGACTTGTTTTTCAAAAATATTAAAAAAAAAAAAAGACCCCTCACTTAATCCGCTTGCTAGATTCTGCAGCATCCAACTGCAGAGTATCGAGCTCAGGCAAGCGTCGTCGTTTCGGGCCTACTCTCACAGGTTCATAATCGCTAGAACCTATCAAATGAGGAAAGTTAAGCTTCGCCTTAGACCCACGCATTTTAAAAGCAGCTTGGTCATAGGCCACAGCTGCGTCCTCCGGCGTCTCGTAAGTTCCGAGCCAGATCCTAGCCCCATTCCTCTTCGGTTCTCTAATCTCAGCCGCGTACTTCCCCCACGGCCTCCTCCTCACCCCCTTGTACTGCAAACCTCTCGGCTGCACGTTCGCCTCACGCGCCACCTCCTCTCTATTGTTCTTCTTCTCTTCCGCTTCACTTGTCGGTCCTGTGAAACTGGGTTTCGCGTCTTCTTCTGAACTTTGAGCGTCACCGCAGGAACCAATCGAAGTCTCGCCGTAGTCCATTGTTGTGAGGTTACTGTTCACGAGAGTATCTAAACCTTCGGCGAGAATATGTTGCTGAATCCATTCCAAGAAAGCCGAGTCTTCCCACTCTCCCAACATCGTTTCAGGTTCAGCTTAGGATGTTTACTTCAGCTGCGTGAGTTGTGTTAAGCTTTTGAATACTTGCCTTGGACAGCGATGTGTATGTAACTATGTATATATATAGCTAATCAGAGGTTGAACAAATTGAATAGTTTTCAGTTTCCAGGAAACGTCATTGATTGAGGAGCCATTTTCACGTGGTTTATTCATTTGCTTCAGATATACGTATTGCGTGTGATTCAGTGAGTTGTGTTTGGTCGGACGTGTCTGATGGACATGACAGTCTAATAGGGACAACTCTGTATATATATGTATATATTAATGTAGAACGTACGTAAGCATTGTCTAGTAAAGTTTATCTGGTTCAATAATAGATTGTAGATAAAAGATGCCAATGGACATATCTAAATTTTTTTATTCAATCTAGATTCCAAGTTTGTTATAATTCGGAACATTTAATTTAAAATCAATAAAATTTAAATCTTAGTTTTAAAATATTTAACTTAAACTTGAGTTAGCTTAAATTTAGATATCATCAATCAAATTTGAAATATTTAATTTAGAAATTGAGTCAACTTAAATTTAAAACAGTTAAAAATAATTATTTATTATTAATAAAATGATATTATTTAATATGTAAAATAATTTTATAATTTAAATCGAATTTAATTCTTTTTGAGGTAAGAAAAACTCAAACAATCACTAATAGTCTGGACTCTGGACGGAAAATAAAGGAATCAGAGTTATCAGCACGGATGCTGTCAATGATGAAGTTCGGTGGAGACCGATGCATGAAGATGCCTAGTAGATAGTTTCGTCCCAACCCTGTAAGTTTATCGGTCACGACATTAGTCTCCTGAAATATATGCTCTGATATGACATCCTTTAAGCGTCTAAGTAAATGTTGACATTTAATGATGATGTTGCTTCAGGGGGCCTTAATATTCTTATTTTTCAGTACTTGAATCACGACGCACGAGTCCGATTTGTAAACTCCAATCGAAAGAGCCATAGATAGGCCTGTTTTAAATAAATTATATTTAATCCATTAACTTTGGATCAATCTAAATTGATCCCTATTGTATTGAACATTGCTTGATGGTATGATATACCATAAACTTCAAGATCATGTGAGTCAAATCATTGGGTACCTGAGACTTGGAAGCAACCTCTTCTCTCGTCTAAAACTACATACTTTTAAGTTCATTCAAGTATGGGCGACCTCTGACTCGTGAAGATAAAATGGAGGCAACAAATATATAATCTATAGACATATATATAAAATAATGAGCTTGCAGAATAAAAGGGATTATTATTTTTCGAAAATATTCCACCGTGAAGAACAAAAACAAGAACTAAGGTCAGAACACGGTTGAGATGTTGCAATGGGGAATCTTTAATTATTTTCTTTTGTTGAAACTGTTGGAATCCAACCGTGATCGAATCACGGGCGCAGCGGAAAAACAAAAATTTTACGGATTCCGAGCGGATCTCGATAATTGTATAAACTTGAATAAAACAGTAAACGATTTAGAAATCGTACCTTGTTCGCTTTCCAGTTGAAAAATCTTTGGAACGTTTCCAATCGATCAATCACGAGCTGTCCAAGCGTCCAGCCTCTGATGGTATCCACAGAGCAATTCCCAAACTGTTTT
>JANQAP020000091.1:1225112-1242591 GCA_026874005.2 Erythroxylum coriaceum
TAAGTGTCTCCACACTTTAATTTATGAGATCAATTACTTTCTTCATAAGAAAGAAACAAACATGTGCTAGTCTAACCGTTTCATCAATACCCCGTCTTGATGAAACTATGACTAGGAACATTTTAGGAATAATATAAAATTGCAATTTGAATCTCATAATTATAATCGCATTATAATTTCTAATTGCATGATAATTATTCCATGGATTTTATCTTTATGATTAACAATTAAATAATTAATAAATACACAAAGATAAAGAAAGCCTTTTATTGAATAACAATAATGTCATGCAAGTAAAATTACAACCAAAACAAATTGGCTGCAAGGGCATAAACTAACAGAAACTTGAAATAAACGTGTGAGCAAAAGTAAACTAACAAAAGAATAGTTAGGTGTCTGATTTTTTTTTTATTTTATTTACAGACTATTTGGAACCTAATGAATTGGATTCAATTCATTAATTTTATGTAATTGAATTCAATTAATATGTTTGAAATGTTAAAAAAGGTATGACTTGAATTCAACCACGTAATTGAATCTTTTTTTTATGAATTCAATTCACATCTCAAATAGTTCGATTTGGTGTATGAATTGAAAAGTCAATTCTTTTCAAAACATAAAAAATTCTTTTTTTTAAATATACGCATCATAAATATACAAATTACTACAAAATACACACACATTGATTACATACTATTTTTAATTAAGGATAAAAAGTCATATGAAGTAGTTAAATTCATTTTTATTGTGTTTCAAATAATGTAATTGAATTCAATTCTAATATTTATAGATTTATTTTAAACAGTGTAAATCGAATTTAATTCAATTTCACATATATAATTGAATTCAATTTGCCAATGAATCCAATTCGAAAATTTCCGAACAACTTGTTATATATATAAGTATTTTAAATGAGCATTAGGCCCTAAGAATATGTAAATTAACATAATGAAAGTTTTTCTTCAGAAAATTTAATTTTGCAATTTCCGAATTTAGCTTAAGCTTAAAAAAAGAATTTCCACAATGAATAAATTTAATAAAATTTTCGTTAAAAAAAGTCGAAATATTTATATTTTAAATTAATCAAGTTCTTAAAAATAAAAGCTTCGTATTAACAATTAATTAACCAAAACCTCATCATCAAAGTACACGGTGTCTATCTCAGCTATTCGCTTCTTCGGTTTAGGACATACATCATCAGATTCCGAAGAAGAAGAAGACGAATACGACGGCGACGAAGAAGTTGGCTCCGGCCAGCGACGCTTATTAGTAACCCTAATGGGCACATAGCCACCGGAGCCAATCAAATGCGGAAAGTTAAGCTTAGCTTTGGAGCCACGCATCTTGAATGCAGCTTTGTCAAAAGCCAAAGCCGCGTCCTCCGGCGTCTCGTATGTCCCCAGCCAAATTCTCGCGCCAATTTTCTTAGGATCTCTTATCTCCGCCGCGTACTTGCCCCACGGCCGCCTCCTCACTCCCATGTACCGCCTCCCGCTAGGCGGCCGCGGGGAATGAGATCCAACCGTCGCACTTGTGATCGTTGAATCAACTTGTGGACCAGTAGACGACGTTGATTCACTGAAGTTTCCATACGGCGTAGTTTCGATAGCACTATTGGTTGGTGAAAAGAGATCGCTCAGGTTGATCTCCGGCAGGTCATCTTCGAGAAGGAACCGGCGGATGGACTCTAGAAGAGCAAAGTCGGACTCGGATGGACTTTGACCGTACATTTTCTTGCGATACTTTGAAGTTCGTAAAGAGCTATGTAGTACTGTAGAGTGTAGACTAATGCTCTCTGGTCTGTTGATCTGAAAGAGACTAGAAAGTATTTATAGGTTTGGGAAGCTACAATAAGCTTTGAACTCAAAGCAGTTTATTTATTAATATCTTCGAAGCTTCTTTCGGGATATGGTTTTAGGCACATGTTTCTTATGCTTCTTACATTGTGTATATATATATATATACACATACATACGTACACGCGTATATCAAAATCATATTGATGCCCAAGTAAATTAAAAAATAGTTTTAAATATTCCTAGTATTAATTTATAACATAAAATTTATGACTATTTTAAATATTTATTAAATATATTGAATTATTATATTTATTTATTTAAAATGTATTATTTAACAATTTAATAATTCAAAATTAAATAACAATATCCAACATAATTAGTATTTTCATTTCAGATTACTATTGCCTATAGTTATTTTTAGTGTTTTTGTTTTGTCTTACAAAACGTCATCAATTCTTTGTAGCTAAAAGTATTAGGTAACGTTTTAAAATATCATTAAAAAAAACTATTAGCTATGATTTTTTTTGCTAAAACATTAAAAAAACATAGCTAAAAATTGAATCTCGACAGGGAAAATTTTGGTGCGCCAAATGACTGACAACAAAAATAAAACGAAGTCAATAATTTTTGGCTACATTTTTATCTTCGTAGCTATATACTGTTAGCTACTTTTTTTATAACGTGGCCAAAGATTATTGGCTACATTTTCTGTAATGTAGTCAAATATTTTTATATACATTTTCTGTAATGTTGTTATTGTTATTTTATTTTTGTTTCTATAATGTAGCCAAATGTTTTTAGCTACATTTTTAATAAGGTAGTCAAATTTTATTTGCTACGTTTTTTATAATGTTGCAATGTGTTATTTGTTACATTTTTATTTCATGATATTTGATAAATATGTTTTGCATATAATGTATCGATTTATTTTTATTGTGAATTTGCTACAAAATCAAATCGTATAAAAATATTATTAATTGAAAATATCAAACATATATATAAAAAGTAAAATTATATAAATATCATTAAGTTATACCGAAAAATTAATATAACATTAGTGTATGATCATTTATTACTATACAAGATTTTAATGACAACTTGAAAAATTCTTGTAAACAAAACAATAAATAAATAAATAAATCAGTTTACAAATTATAAGATGTCAAGCTCAAATTATAAAAATATTATAGTATAACTCGAATGACTACCTAATATTGTCCATGTCGATGAACTTGTAATGATCCAAAAAGCTTAGTTAAAATTAACTAAAAAATATTATGAGTATTGATACAATAAGTATTTGATTTTAATTAAAGCAAACATCACACAACTTTACCATTCACAACATAATCACTTCTCAGTTATATTTTCATTGATCAAGCAATCTGAGAAAAAAGTACTAAATTTAAATTATA
Organism: Erythroxylum coriaceum; assembly: GCA_026874005.2. Classification (NCBI taxonomy): domain Eukaryota; kingdom Viridiplantae; phylum Streptophyta; class Magnoliopsida; order Malpighiales; family Erythroxylaceae; genus Erythroxylum; species Erythroxylum coriaceum. Next base: position 1,228,327 of record JANQAP020000091.1, read on the forward strand.
GTGCATACAAGAAATGAAAGAAAAAAGTATAGGAGATATAATTAATATCCTTTGCTTTCCTCGTCATTTCTATCGCAATCCAAACCAAGTAATATTTTGAATAACCTATCATGTTTTACTAATTTTGCTTAAGTCTCTTATCACCTGATTACTTTAGCTTGCAATGTAGTCTTAAGCTTGTTGTTTTCCTCTTGAAGATGTTCAATAATTATTTTATATGTTGAGGTTGAAACATTTGACTTAGGGTCATAACCAAGACTTTTCACAAAATCAGGATGAGTACCAAGTACGGTATCACAAATGTCTTTTCCACTGAACTCATTTCTCTTAAACATAGTCTTTTTTAATAGCTCTTGCATCTTATTATAAAAATTAAAAAAATAAAATTAATATTCAATCCAAATATTACTACTGACTACTACATTAATAAATAAACAAAAATATTGAACAAACTTTTGTACTTACATAGTTGTTTTCTGCTTCTTTTGACACCCATCATTTACTATCTTTATAGTAAGTGACTTTATATAGTGTGATCGTACTACATTCTTGTCCATGTAATTCCTTCTCATTATGTTTCATGAAAAAAAAAATACAAGGCACAATAAATAATGTAATGTTTATTGATTTAAGTATAACTTCCAAACAAAGATTTTACATATTCATTTCGGATAATTACAAACGACTTTTACCCTTAATTATGAGGTGTTTTCATTTTTGATCTACTGACCTTTGCTTTTTCACATTTTTCCTAAATCAAGAAAAAATATAACATATTTGTTAAATCATCTAACAAGATTATTGCAAGCAAAAGTGAAGGCAAATAAAACAAACTTAAACTTTCGGATCAGCCCAATAATCACATAAATTATTCCAATTTTCTTTAGAAATTCATTTGGGAACATATCTTTGTGCCTTCACATCAAAAGAAAAAAAATTAAATAACTTGAAACATCAATCTCTGGTCCTTTTTTCAATATTAAAGTAACACAGTTTGAAATTTCTGAGTTCTTAATATTCACAATATTCAATTTCAACTACGAATAATAAGTAAAAGTGTAATTAACCTTAAAACTATTGAAACAATATTACATATAGTTAAAGATTTTAAAAAGTTACCGCAATTTTATCTAAAACATTTTCAAACAAGTTATCTTTTTTGAAGTTCTTAACATGTTTCAAAAAAAGTAATTATGTTCTCGCAATAATCCTCATCTCACTTGGTAATTCTGCAGATTGAATCTTATCTGCAAGACAATCTTGCTGAGTATCAATCTATATTGATAACTTACAATTTAATGCAACATTCATTTTTTGCAATTCACAATTTATAATTTGACTTCTACCTCTTTTTCTAATATTAGCATTAGAAACTTTTTCTAACACTAACATTAGAAACTAAAAACAAAATAATAAGATAAGAAAATATTAAAATATATAAATATATACTTGAGCATTACTCTAATTGACGGTATTATTATATATGTTTTTGGAACATAAATTCTAAATTTTTGTATATGACAAATAATATTTTTTATTTAAAAATATATGTACTTACATTCCCGTAGTCGTGTAGAAATCAAGCAGGTGTCGATTCAACAAATCATGAAGCTTTCTCTATTAAAATAAAGTGGTCGGTGACCAGGGATTGGATTCAGAACATGTTGAATTGATATTTTATTTGTTATTTTTTTTCTCGTAAGTGCAAATATTATTTTCTAAGGCAGTATCTCTAGTTTCAAGCATTGATTTTCTTTCTTATAATCGAAAATAAGAAATAAAGAAAAGGATAGGTAAGAATAATCCAAGCGAATAGCGTGAACCATGCTTGATGGTATGGTATTGGTATACCTAAAACTTCAAGAACATGTGAGTCAAATTGTTGGGTACTTTAGACTAGGAAGCAACCTCTTCTGACTTCTCTCGTCTAAAACTACACACTCAGGAAGATATATATATAATAAATAACGAGCTTGCAGAATAAAAGGGCATGTGAAATTCACGATGCTCTTGTACAATCTTATAACAATAACTAAGGTCAGAACATGGTCGAGATGTTGGAATAGGGAATCTTTGAAGGGATTAATGTATTGATCTAAACGTACAAGAATGCTTCAGTCAAGAGACCTGGATCAGATTGTTGTCTGAATCTATTATTTTTTTATTTACATTTATAAATATTTTAAAGGGGCATTAACCCTAAGAATATATATAAATCCGATCCCTCATTCCTTTGTTTTTATTATATTTTTAACTTTGAAAAAGCATAATCAATGCGATTTTCTTATATTTAATCAATTGTTTTAGACTTTGAGTCTAAACAAATCTATATCTGAATTTAAATTTAACAATTTTTAAATCATGTTAATTATAAAATTTGATTTAATTTAATTATGAGTTAAATTCTAATTAACTATATATATTCGAATTCAAGTATTTAAACAGTAAATTTTAAAAAATTATGCTTGATAATAATTATTCTAATTTAGTTTAATGAGATTAATGTGACAATATTAATCTACTAAATCAATAAGATTAATTTTTTTATATGAATAATTACATAATAATTTTAATCAGTAACAGCCTTTCTATTAAATAGGGGTAAGATTATGTACTATTGAACCTCTTCAAATCTTACGCCTCAGCGAGACTTCAATTAGGTATTAATAATGAATATTATAATAATTTCACGGGAACAAATTTTTCTTAACTTAATACATATTAACAACTCCTTGTCCTCAACATAAAGATCTTGAATCTCAACCCTTAACATTATTATTTCAAAATGTTCCACAACAACATTGACTAGAAATCTAGTTCATAAGTGAAATCTAAGAGGTGCAGTAATATACACAGTATTACCTCTAACTAAATTAACAATTAATTGACCAAAAATTGGCTGACAAACTCATCATCAAAGTACACGGTGTCTATCTCAGCTATTCGCTTCTTCGGTTTAGGACATACACCATCAGATTCCGAAGAAGAAGAAGACTAATACGACGGCGACGAAGAAGTTGGCTCCGGCGCGCGACGTTTATTAGTAACCCTAACGGGCTCATAGCCACCGGAGCCAATCAAATGCGGAAAGTTAAGCTTAGCTTTGGAGCCACGCATCTTAAATGCAGCTTTGTCAAAAGCCAAAGCCGCGTCCTCCGGCGTCTCGTATGTCCCCAGCCAAATTCTCGCGCCATTTTTCTGAGGATCTCTTATCTCCGCCGCATACTTGCCCCACGGCCGCCTCCTCACTCCCATGTACCGCCTCCCGCTCGGCGGCGGCGGGGAATGGGATCCAACCGTTACACTTGTGATCGTTGAATCAACTTGTGGACCAGTAGACGACGTTGATGCACTGAAGTCTCCGTACGGCGTAGTTTCGACAACATTATTGGTTGGTGAAAAGAGATCGCTCAGGTTGATCTCCGGCAGGTCATCTTCGAGAAGGAACCGGCGGATGGAGTCTAGAAGAGCTAAGTCGGACTCGGATGGACTTTGACCGTACATTTTCTGGCAATACTTTGAAGTTCGTAAAGAGCTATCTAGTACTGTAGACTGATGCTCTCTGGTCTGTTGGTCTGAAAGAGACTAGAAAGTATTTATAGGTCGGGAAGCTACAATAAGCTTCGAACTCAAAGCAGTTTATTTATTAATATCTTCGAAGCTTCTTCCGGGATGTTGTTTTAGGCACATGTTTCTTATCTTACAATGTATGTATGTATATATACATATTTATACGCGTATATTAGAAGTTTCTTGTTTACTTTCAATCAAAGTCATACCAATGCGGCAATGCCCATGCATAAAATTTATAACTATTTTAATATTTATTAAATAAATATTAAATAATAAATTTATTTATTTAAAATATATTATTTAACAATTTAATAATTCAAAATTAAATAACAATATCCAGCAACTCCCATTTATAAATCTTTCTCTGTTATCATGAGTATGTATGACAGCAATGTTTTAAAAATTGAACTGGGCATCAAATTAATCAAAGCAAAGGTTTAAAGTTTAGAGGTTCAAACCGATATTAAACAGCTATAAAATCGGTATATAATAAATAAGAACGACTCTAACTTTATTCTAACTTTTTTTTTACTATTCTTTAAATATACTCTTTATAGTTTAAATATTATTTTTAACACATTCTTAAATTATTTTAAACAAAATTTACTTATATATACTAATTTATAATTTAATTTATTTAAACAAATTCATGATAAAAAAGTAATTAATTTTTAACAATAATAAGTTAAAAAATTCAATTAAAATGTAAGGAAATAAATAAAAATACTAAAATTTGACAAATATAATTTAATAGTGAGATTAAATAAATTCAATATTTTAAAAGATTAAAGTAGTAATATATTTTTAAAATAATATTTTAATTAAAATATAAAGAGATAAATAAATAATATAAAATTTAAAAATTATCATTTATCAATTAAATTGTGTGAAAGACAAAAAAAAAAAATATTTTTTTTAAATGTGAAAACATTGACACTGATAACATGAATCGGTGTGCATGGAAAGAGAGGAGGGAAACTTGCTGTTTGAGATGGGAACCACATGTTATAAAAGTGCTTAATGAGTTATTAACCGGTTTTTAGAGAAAATCGGGCAATTTTTAATAAACCAGTCAATTTATTACTTAACTGGCCGGTTTTACTTATAAAGGTTACAAATATAATCCCGATCGAAAACCAAGGCGATTCGCATTTATTCCGATCGAACCGGTAGATCCTATCCAGTTTTTTAATCATTGGATAAGAGAGATTCAAGTCCTATTAAGTTTTACGAAGTAAAAAGTATAAATTTAATATTAAATTTTTTTAGTTTATTATAAATATGTCCCACTCTTATTTTCGTTTGGATTAAATTGAAGTTTATTTATATTAAAATAAGTGAAATTTTAATCAATTAAAACAATTGTTTTTTAATTTTTATTCTTTATTTTTAATTATTTTAATTAAAAATAAAATAATTTCTTTATTAAAAATTTTCACATAACCTAACCTAAGTGCAATTGTAAGATCAAGGGATAAATTAATCTCTACATTATATTGGTAACGAATTGAAATTTCTGGTACTATCCCATCCCTTCTTCGTTACGAATTGATTTGAATTTGTATTCATGCACTTGCAAGGAAAGATTGATTGAAAATAAATGTTAAGCCTCCACGATTTTGCACGTATTTTTGTTCCTACTCGTAATTTTGGAGTACACCATCAAATTTTGAAAGTGTTTAACTTTGAGTAATTTTCAAATAAAATTATAACAATCTAAATATCGTCTAATTAAATTAAATAGTTTCTTAAGTAAGGATGCAAATTCCTCAAAATCTATATTTTTATTAAAACAAATTAAACTTGTTCGAATTGTCTTCAATTTAAATCTAAATAAAAAAGTCTAAACTTAATTTATTAAGTTTGAATTTTTACTTATTAAGAAAATTGAAGGTTAAATTTAAATTTTAAAAGACCTGCTTTGATTATTTGTCATTTTTATTTTTAATTGCCAATTTTTAATTTGGGTAAATATGATTGACAATGAGTCAGATTGATGTTCGACCTAGAGACCAATCAAATTTAAACCGATGTAATTTGAACTTTTTCTAGGTACTACAAAGTAGTAGCGCATGGGTTAGGTATTAGAGCAATATTTTTTATTGATAAATCCTTAATTTAAGTCTTTAACGATGTTATTTTAATATAATTAACTAAAATAATAATAATTTTATTATATATTTTTTAAATTTATAAATTAAATAAATGTATTAAAATAAGAGAGTATTTAGGCAGACTCCTCGTACTTAACGTGAATTTGCCTTATTGACTTCGAAGAAACTGAATTTACCAACTTTAAGGATGTGTTTGATTCATTTGAGAGAGTAGTAATAAGAATTATAATAAATATAGTGAGGAATATAAATAAATATAACTCTCATTTTTCACTATATTGGGAGTATAAAGTATTATCTCAAAAGGAGATATAAAAACACGGTTTATCAAATCATTGTTAAGAACCAATAGAATAATGCTCAACAGTTTTGAGAATGACTAACTTCTTATTAAACAATCTTGGGCTTTATAAATAGCCGTTTACATTCTTAACTGAATGAGAAAAACTTAGCTCATATTTCTCAACGTGAATAGTGCAACTAGAAAAATCAGGAAACACAACTTAAGTACCCTAAAGACTAGAACTCAAGTATCCTAAAGACTAGGACTTATTTAAACAAAAAACAAAGACTTTCTCTTCATTCCCTCCCTTAAACTAGTTACCAACTTTAACTAGTTTAATTCAGGAACTTGATAGACTCCCAACTTACATCGAAACCTCTAAAATGCATCCACCATGAGGGGCTTTGTCATCACGTCTGCCAGTTGATTATGTGCTTCACAATAAACCAATTCAACTGCTTCTTCTTGTGTGAGATCACGAAGAAAATGAAAACGCACATCAATGTGCTTGCTTCAACCATGCAATACAAATAATTGTAGTACACTCACTTTCTTCCAGACTCAACTTCTCAATTATTCTCTTCATCCAAACAGCTTGACTAACACAAGCAGCTGCAGCCACAAACTCTGCTTCTATGATTGAAAGTGTGACTATAGGTTGCTTTCTTAAGGACCAGGCAACAGTTCCAGATCCCAACATGAAAACATAACCTGATGTACTTTTCCTATCTTCTATATCCCCTGTATAGTCACTATCTGCATATCCAACCAGACCTTCACACCCTCCCTTCTTGTAGAAAGCTCCAAGGCCAATAGTTCCTTTCAAGTACCTCAATATCATTTTGGCTATCATCAGATGCAACTCAGTTGGTTTAGCCATGTACCTGCTAATCAAGCTTATTGCAAACATTAAATCTGGCCTTGTAGTTGTTAAGTACATGAGGCATCCCACCATTTGCTTAAACAAAGTCTCATCAACACAAACCCCATTTTCATCTTTAAAAAACTTATAACGTGGAATAATGGTATCATGAACTGAGTTGCTGTTCTCCATCCTAAACCTCTTCAACACCTTTAAAGCATACTTTCTTTGACAATTGTAAATCCCATTTGACCTCTACAAAACTTCTATGTGAAGAAAAAACCTCATTCTCCCCAAATCAGTCACGTCAAATTCCCTCAACATGGAATTCTTAAACTCAGCAAACATCAATTCATCATTGCCACTAAATATTAAATCATCAACATATAAAATGACAATGAGAATCTTACCTTTTTTATTTGTTTTAATGAACAAAGTATGCTCACTATAACACTTCTCGAACCCTTCACTTATGAAGTGTGCTTCAATACGACTGAACCATGCTCGTGGAGCTTGTTTTAGTCCATATAGGGCTTTCTTCAACTTGTAAACTTTTTAAGGACTATTCTCCAGCTCATAACCCTTTGGCTGCTCCACATACACTTCTTCATTAAGTTCCCTATGCAAGAAGGCAGATTTGACATCAAGTTGACAGAGACTCCACCCTTTTTGAGCTGCTAAAGCCACAATCATTCTCACTGTGTCCATTCGCGCAACTGGCGCAAATACTTCTGTGTAGTCTATCCCTTGTTGTTGCACATACCCCTTTGCCACCAAACGAGCCTTCAACTTGTCCACTTCTCCATTCTCCTTAAGTTTGGTTTTATAAACCCACTTCACTCCAATTTTCTTTGCACTTTTAAGAAGATCAGTGAGTTCCCATGTGCTGTTCCTCTCTATAGCTTGCATCTCCATGTCCATAGTTGTCCTCCATTTGTTATGCTTCACTGCCTCCTCAAAATACACTGGATTTGCTGAATCGAACAGATGCAAATTGACATTTGCATCTTCTTCTTTCAACTCCTCTGAAAGTTCTTCCCTAATTACATAGTCTCTCATCCACCCAGGAGGCCTTATATTTCTTCCTTTTTCAAAACTAGATGATTCTCCTCCATTTTCACTATTTTGAGGACTACCAACCGATTCAGCGACTTCTTCTTCTTCACTCACTGCTGCCACATTCCCTGCGTTCACTGCCTTGTTATCTTCATCATCCCATTCCAAATCAACCATTATGTGCTCTTTATATCTACTATCCCAGCTCCAGGACTTATCTTCCTTAAACACTACATCTCTGCTAACTACAATCTTCCTTGCAACTAGATCATAGAGTCTATGTGCCTTAGACTCTTCACTTACTCCCAATACCACACAAGCAATGCTCTTTGAATTTAGCTTTTACCGTCTCACAGTAGGAACATGCACATGCGCCACACCTCCAAAAACTCTAAAGTACTCAACCGAGTGTCTACTTCCACTCTAGGCTTCCTCAGGTGTTTGATTCTTCACAGCCAATGTAGGACTCCGATTCAGAACATGTATTATCCAGTTCATTACCTCCGGCTAAAAAGTCTTCGAAATCCTCTTTTCAGAAAGCATGCATCGAACCATGTTCATCATATTTCGATTATTCCTTTCCGCTACTCCGTTCTGCTGTGGAGTATACGCTGTAGTCAATTGCCTCTTCATGCCATGCTCTGTGCAGAACTCATTGAACTCAAATGATGTGAACTCTCATCCTCATCTGTTCTAAAACATTTAATATATCCTCTTACTTCTTTCTCAACACAACTCTTAAAACGTTTGAACAAGCTTAATGCTTCAGATTTCTCAACTAAAAAGTAAGCCCATGCTTTTCTAAAAATGTCATTAATGAAGCATATGATGTACCTTTTCTTACTATTAGAGATGGGAGAGATTGGTCTGCAGAGATCTGCATGAACAAGATGAAGCTTTTCTGTAGCCCTCCAATTGCTCTTTTTTGGGATTGGATCTCTATGTTATTTTCTAATCATGTAGTTTACACATACTATTGTTGGAGTCCTAAACTGAGGTAGCCCATGCACCATCTTCTTAAACTGGAGAGTCCTTAACCCTTTGTAGCTCAAATGTTCATAACGACAATGCCATAAGTGTGCCATATCCTGTGTGGAGGTGCAGAGGTAAGCTGGCTTCTGTGATATTGATTTTTCCAGCAACACAAACATCCAATTTGTTGACATCTCGGTCCGTATTATGAGCCCTTTCTCTAGATGATAAATCTTGAGCATTCCATGTTGGATGAGAATCGCCAACCCTTTTTCTTGTAGTTGACCAATGCTCAACAAGTTGTTCTTTAGTTCAGGCACAAAAAATACGTCATTAACAATATGTGTAAAACCACTTACTTTCAATCTCACATTGCCTTTTCCTAACACATCCATCCTTGTGTTATTTCCCAATTTTACCTTCTATCTGAAGTGCTCATTCAGATCAGTGAACAAGCTTTTGTCACCACCCATTTGGTTGCTACATCTAGAGTCTAAGAACCAGACATTTCCCCTTTGAGCATCGTTCATCTCCACATATGACATGGACAACATCTCTTCTTCTTCTTTTTCAGCATAGTTGGCTTCCTTATTCCAGCTTGGACATTCAGATTGAAAGTGTCCAAGCTTGTGGCATTTAAAGCATTCCACTGTTGCTTTGTTGTAGGGCTAGCGTCTCCCTCTTCCTCTGCCTCTGTACATACCTCGACCCCGTCCTCTTGCACCATATTTGTCTTCACAACTGATCTTGAGTGCTTGTTCTTCTCTTGTATATCATTGGAATTTTTGTTCATGAGCAATCAAAGAACTCTGCAGCTCATTAATGGAGAGTTGATCAATGTCTTTGGACTCCTCAATCGAGCAAACAACATAATTGAACTTCTCACTCAGCGATCTGAGAATTTTTTCCACCACTATGACATCTTGCATCTGTTCCCCATATATTCTCATCTTGTTGGCCACTGATAACACTCTTGAAAAATACTCAAAGACTCCTTCTCTAGTCTTCATCTCTAGGATTTCAAACTCTTTGTGGAGAGCTTGTAAATGGGATCTCTTAACCCTAGCACTCGCTTCAAATTTCTTCTTCATAGGCTCCCAAATTTGTTTGGAAGTTGTCTTCACAAGAATGGTCTCCAATATTGTCCGATCTATGGCCTGAAAGAGAAAGTTTTTCACTTTCAAATCTTTTAGTTTTAGTTCTTCTAGCCTCTTCCGCTGTGCTTCTGTCTGCACAGGTCCACTTGCTGGCTCCTCATAGTCAGTCTCTACCAGCCCCCATAATTCCTTAGATCGTAGGAAATTATCCATCAACATGCTCCAATGGTCATAGTGACCATCAAAGCGAAGAATGGACGGCTGCACCAAACTCCCTTCGGTATTCATCTTATCTGTTGCTGCAAGAATGTCAAAGACTGTCGTTGTTGCTTTAATTTTGTCAAGCTGAATGGGGGCTCTGATACAAAAAATGTTAAGAATCAATAGAATAATGTTCAACAGTTCTAAGAATGACTCGCTTCTTATTAAACAATCTTGGGCTTTATAAATAGCCGTTTACAATCTTATAATTGAATGAGAAAAAATCAGTTAACGTTTCTCAACGTAAGTAGTGCAACTAAAAAAATCAGAAAAAAAAACTACTCTAAGTATCCTAAAGACTAGACTAGGGTTTAGAAAACAAAGACTTTCTCTTCAATCATAACATATTATCAACTATATTTTTCTCATTCTTTACCCATTTCTTTCTTTCCATTACAACTTCACAAGTATCCCAGTGTGAAAAGAGGTTTCCACAATCCTTTGAATTGAGTTTGCTAAAACATTAGGCTACATATCAACACAAATTGGAAATTTGAGGGCTGTTCTTGTTTCAAATTCTATGATTCGATGATTGAATTTCTTGTCAAATGGACAGTGTAAATTGGAAATTTTTATTTTATGTGCTACTTAGATACACTGAGTCTGAATAAATCCTATCAGATCCAAGATTTATTCCCCTGAAAAAGAAAAAGAAAGCTATGAAGTAGAGCAAAAGCACACAACAGCGGACATGGAACCCCACACAACAACAAGCTCCCACTCCCTCTCTATTCACACAACGAAAACTGATCATCAAGCACCCAAGGCCATATCTCGAAACCCCTATCCAAACCTCCATTACCACCACCTCCTCCACTTACTTCACCTACCTCACAACGTCCTCCACTCTTTCTCCGCTTCGACTGCGACGCCGTTTCCGGAGAACTCCGCTTATGGTTCGTCACCCGAACAGGTTCAACATCATTAGACCCAATCAAGTGAGGGAAGTTGAGTTTAGCTTTGGACCCTCGCATTTTAAACGCTGCTCTATCGTAAGCAACCGCAGCATCCTCAGCTGTCTCGTAAGTCCCAAGCCACAACCTCGCTCCGTTCCGTTTCGGGTCTCTTATCTCCGCCGTAAACTTCCCCCATGGCCTCCTCCTCACACCCCTGTATTGCAACCCTCTAATATTCCTCGTCGGAACAACACTGGGCACCACCGACGGAGCAGTTATTGTCTGTTGCTCTTCTTTTTCAACGACTCCCAGTGAGTCAGATTGCTTCGCCGAAGTCCAACCCACGTTGACCGCCTCGCTGAGAGCACCGTACACGATCATGTCCTCAGAGTCGTCAGGTCTTAACGGCAAGTCCCCCAAGTTCTCTGTCAAAAAAAGTTTACTAAAGCTTGAACTCCGACAATATAATGCCCCACCATTGTCTGAAACCGTAGAAAAAGTGTCGGTTTCTCCGAGAAGATGGCGGGTCACTGATTCTAGGATTGCGAAGTCGGACTCCAAGATGCTTTTGTCATACATCATGAATGTCTAAACAAGGTAGTGTTCGTTATTACAACCTAGGAATGTTGAAGAAACTGTGTAAGAGGTCTGATTTATATCTATAGAGGAAGAACAGTACATGAAGGTTGGACTTTCTTTGTACGTTCCTTGCATTGGAGTTTTGATCACATGCTAAAATATATATTTTTTCTGTTATTATTCAATAAAGGAATATTATTGTGAGTAATTTAATAATTATCGAGAAGGCTATGGGTCGGTCGTGTATATTTAATTCTTAAAATAGATTGTTCAGATTTCGACTCACATGCACTATTGATGATGCCAAAAGACGACACGTCACCAGATAGTGTCAGTCACGCTATTCAAGTTTATCGTTCCGTACACATAATAATTAGATAAATCACGTAATTAAAAAATAAATAACGTGTTATGTGAGTGAAAATTAAAATAATTCTAATTTTAAAATTTTTGATTTCATAAATATGCAAAAGTACATATTCTAAGATCATTGGACGTATCAGGAACGAACTTTTGACGTTCGAGTTCTTTTAACACGTGAATGGTGTGGCTATAATATATGTAAATATTAACTTCGGGATGCTAAATTCATTAAATAAATACGCACGCGTGTTTGCTCCCATTTATTAAGTGATTTGCTGAAGTTGACTTGCCTAATTGCATGGAAATGAGATCCTCCGTGAAACCAATTCTATTTTAATTCTGTATCATTCTATCATAATCATCTATTTATATGAAGCTAGCAGAATAATACTGTAAAATGCAAAGTAATAATGCACTGTTATTTTAACTGATTATGTTATTATATAATTTTAATGTAAAAATAAATATGGAATTAGATTATTAAGAAAACTTAAATTTTCTAATTAAATTATAAACATTTTAAATATGTTATTCGAAAAAATTAGTAATTAAATTATAAATATTTTAAATTTGTAATGGATATTTTGTTAAAAAGGTTTAAATATATTTTATTAAAATATAACAAATGAATAAATAAAAATAGTAAGTAAACACTTGGGATGAAAAATTCAAAAATTGAGGAGATGTATAGTGTAATGTTCCTGTTATAAATGTGTAAAATATATTAATTGAATTAAAAATTATAAGAAAATCAGCGAAAAATAAGTAAATACTGTGTAATTTAAAATTTTATTGTGAGATTATTAATATCTAAATTTTTTAGTGTATAATAATAAAAGATTCATGACAGAACTATTCAAAATATATAATTGTAATATAAAAAACAATGGGTAAATTTAGTAATTAAAAAGATGCAATGGAAAAAAAATAGAAGATGAAATAAGATCACTTACCTTATACAAAACTTAAGAATATATAGGTTGGGATGTAAAAAATGGATCAGTAAAATTATTTATCTGACTGGAAAAATTTTAAAAATGTAAAATATTTTGTTATTAATTATTTGTGTAGTGTTAATGTTTTCGTTGTCGAAGTTTTTTATCCTATAATTTAAATATAATTATACTTAAATTATAATAATGTTATTATGCATATTTGGTCTGAAATAATGAATAATAATAAACAGTTGATATTAATTCAAATTATTTTAATATAATTAAATATTATTAATTTTGATGTAATATAAATAAGCTTATACTTAAATAAGTAGTCAATATTAATATTATTTGGTGGATACATTATTGTATTAATAATCATTATAATTATTATTAATTATTATATAGTTTGTATGATTGAAAATTTGTCCATCCTATTGAAATAGAATTGATTTTGATATGATTAATAGTTGTTATAATATAATCAATTAGTTATATTAAATATATATTTAATAATGTTATCATTCATATTTAGTACATAGTTAGTTGATTAAGTAGTCAATATTAATATTTGTTGCATTAATGTTTATTGTTATTATTATTAATTATTATATAGTTTATATATATATATGTAGTAAAGTTTACATTAATTATTTTAACACCGTCACTATATATATGTATATAATATATATATATATATAATAACACAAATAATTTTTGCATAAATATATAAATATATATAATGAAATTCAAAGTTACATGTGTCAAAAAAATAAATATAGAAATAATTCGTAGCATTTTAATATATTTAGGTCATGATTAAATAATTAATTTTTATTGAGAAGTCGCGATCGTGCATGAAAAAAGAAATGGAAAATCGTGCTCGCACATCTACGAAGAAGGAATTGGGAAGGATAAAACTTAAGATTAAAACATAAACATCCAGAATAGAAAACTTATGCCTTAACTCTGAATTAGATATGAGACTAATCTTTTTTTAAATTTTAGTTTTTTTAAAATTAATAATTATATAATTATAATCATAATTATAATCAAATTAAATTTTTTATTAAAGTCATGATTAAATTTAGAATTTAATTTACTTTTTTATTAAAGTAATGGTTAAATTTAAATTTAAATTTTTATTAAAGTAAAATTACTATAATTAAAATTAAAGTAAACAAACGCTAATGCACCTTTTTGTAGTTTTATTATTTAAATTTATTAATAATAACATATTATAATTACAATTATAAGTTAATTTATTGTTTTGT
>JANQAP020000091.1:1242691-1280720 GCA_026874005.2 Erythroxylum coriaceum
ATATTTTTTAATTATTTATACAACAATTAATAGTTTATTAAATCAATGGACTTTTTAGTCATTTTATCTCTTTTCAGTAACCACAATCGCACTTGCCAAACAGTTATTTTTACGTTTTAGCAGTTACCAAAACAGCAATTCCAAACACATAAGTACTTATTGAGAATAAGTACTTATCATTTCAACAGTTTGATTTCAGCAAGTTATCAACTGCCACCACTTCTCAAAACCAAGCTTAAATGAACAGACGATTTGTTCCCAACTGAGAAAGTCCTTGTCGTTATAGAGGAAAATAGTAACGTGGGACACCGATAATTTAGCATATGATTAGTAGAGAAAGAAAATACATTAAATTTATAAAAATATTAATTAGTCCAAATGAGTCGTTGGTTATCAAATAAGTTATTTGTAATATATATTTTATAAATTATTATATACATTCAATAATTTATTTAATTAAGAGTTACATATATACTTATATATAAAGGAATACTTAGAACGATAATGACAAAGCAAATGAAGGAAGTCTAGTGAAGAATTTGCTGGAAAGGGACATTTTAGATGTTAAAGTTCTGATTAATACATCTAGTGTTAAATTGTCCATCATATCTTAAACCAATGACGGAGTAGCTTGAGCGACTGAACGTGTTTACTAAAATATTACCAAAAGTCACTAGGGGTGGTATCGTTAGGTCCGGCTCAAAAAGTTTTTCAGGACTTAGCCCGAGCTTATACTCAACCGGGCCTGAATAATCAAGTCTGGTCAAGCTGAAAGTTCATTAACTTCAGATCGGATCCAACCACCTCTAAATTACAGTATGATTAATGTTAGATGTCTCCAGCACAAGCTAAGCTCAAATGTGAAAAAGAACAACTCCAAGTCCTATCAGGTCCTCATAGAGGAAAAAAGATAATCAGTCAGCAAAGTATATGAACATTTGCAATCTATTGAAATCTGTTATGTAGACCCCAAGGAAACAGAAGGTCCAAGACAAATTAGGGTCTCACAACAGTAAGACAAAAGCCTGCAGAATTGTACAAAGAGTATTTATATGAACTCAATTCCCTTTCCTGTTGCCGTCATACAGCACACAAATATCAGCGGCTGTCTTCATCTGCAGATAGCATTAAATTTCATAATTCATACTTCAGGGTATCAGAATAACACTTAATTATGTACATGAAAATGGTTTTGTTTCTGTTGTGTTATCATTATATAACGTATTCGTCCTTTGTTCTAATACTCTGTAAAGAGTTATCCATATTTATCAAATCTGTTTCTGTCTAAAGAACATTATTGGATCAAACGACAAAGGCATTGTTGTGAAAAAGATGACTTTTCCGGATGAAATGAAAATTGGATTCATGTAATAGAGGAAAGCCTTCCTATTTCTTAGCTTCAAAGATATTGTGGCTATGAATTAAGAATTAAGTGGATCAGAATTCACGTGGTGGTAGAGTTGTGCTCCTACCTCAAACTAGATGATTTTTACATTTCTAAGATAAATAGTAATCTATAAAGCTATAATTCCAGATTATTGTACTTAATAGTTGTCAGTGTGGGAAAAAATGATCCTGTTAATATGCCTCTGAAAATGATGATTTTACATACACAACGTTCACATTTTTGTATAGAAAGCAAAGTCAACTGATTGATGAGTTTTCTATCCCGAACTTGTAAGGTTATCAGATGCTTACCTGTATAACATTTACAGTTTGCTTGATTGCCCATCCAAACAAACTCAAGCCAACTAATAGAGAAATAAGCAGACCCTTTTCCTTAGAATTGATTAAGACCTGAAAGGAAAAACCAGATAACCTAAGATCAATAAGAAGATCTCGCTTCCTGTTGGAGAATCATAAAAGTAATTACATTATTGACACTTACATCCATCAAATTTTCAGTTTGATGTTCAGCAAGAAGAAACAGAGTTATATAAAGAACCTGCAGAATTGACACAGCATGATCATGAGAGCAATAGCAATCTCACAGAATCATCTTGTCAGAAATATAAGCATCTGAGTTATGTTTACCTCACATGCAGCACAACAATATGCCATAAACATCCGATTTCCATAATAAGCTTTAAAAAGCCAATTACTGCTGTCTTTTACATCTTTGTGGCTAGATTTACCTACCAAGAAGGTACTGCAAAAGGAAATATTAGATCATAATCTTGGTCTTACAAATAAAATGAAGTTAGTCCATGTAATGAAGTGATATTACCTATACATCTGCAGCCAGTGACTAGCAATGTCTAAGGCAAGCAATGACAAAAATATCAAGCCAGGCCTGCATTGAAATTGGCCTAAAGATCAATATGTATGTAAACTATCAAGTAAAATGTAAGGGGTACAAGTTAGATACCGGTATACTTGGGAAAGGATTACTAGTAGACAAGCAGTGCTAACCCTGAACAGAGGACATACTATTTAAATTAGACAGGCAAAATTTGGATAGCTCAAAATCCAAAAAGTATCAAAAAAGAACAGAAAACGTCAAATTGGCAACAAAGCTGCTTCTCAAAGGAAACAATGACCTGTCTGTGACCATATCTAGAACAGCTCCAAAAGTTGAAACTGAGAAAGCAGAAAGTTATATGAGACATTTAACCTTACCAATACGTAAATGTATTACACTAAATAGAAGTTTGAAGCAAACAACACTATGATACTTTCTAGTTTATACAATAAAGAAGGCTTGAACTTAAATGTATGCAATCTTTAAGACAAGACAATTTACAATTCACATATCTTTTCCAATGCTTCAAGTTGAGAAAGCCTCAAATTAGTTGGCCACCCTGTTTAAAGAGTTCAGTATATACATAAACATTACATTCAACTGGAATACAAGATAATGAAGAGTTGTTTTCGAAGAAATAGGCATGGATTCACTTAAGATGTCACACTTCCATGAAAACCAATTACTTATTATACTTTCTTAAAACTTATGATTCACCATTGAGTAATATGCAACACAAAAGCTAGAGAGAACACGAGACCTTGATCAAATTTGCGAGCACACCATCCATCAATGCCGTCACAAACAAAGCTGAAACAGCAGTTAAAACAAATAACAAGTCAAAAGCCTAGAGATATTGAAAATGGAAAGATTAAAACTAAAGGAAAGTGAAAAATAATAATCAATCTCACCTAACAAGATACAGGATGCCAAAAAGCCATTTGTTGGAATAACTTATGGCGAATGCATAGCAATTCAAGAGAACTCGTACGTACCCTGAGCCAACAAGACCATCATAATTAATACTCCAAACTCCACCAACCAATGAATCTTCTAAATACAGCAAACATATTCATACAATGCCATCCTCTTTCATTTTCTTTCTTTCCTTATGCATAAAAAAAATAGAGGTGAGAAGTTTTAAAGACGCACCAATCATGTTGGGAATGTAGAGGTAAACAGATAATTTGGTAGGTTTGGGTCTTGAGTTCTTGGCCATTGTCACTTTCCTCTGGATTCCAACTGCGAAGACACACAGATACAGATGTAACAAAACCCTTGTTAAATCCCACAACCTTAAAGAAAACCCAATTTTTATCTAGCAGCGAAGATAGTGAAAAGCTAAAAATAGATTGATATCAAACAGGAATCAACCTCAAACTCCTATCTTGATCGGAATCAGACAAATAAAGTAGCTAGCTTGACTCGGAGAGTAAGTGGCAGTTTACAATATGGCGTCGCTTGCCACCGCCTTAATCAGTTGCAGTGATGCAAAGTACCAGTTTGAGTGAGTCGTGGTCGCCGATAATCAGACGCTTCGCCGTCGTCGATGCCGGAACAGTTCACCTATTGGGGGAATCAGTTGCTTCGGCGGTTAAATCCGTATCGTCTAGTCGAAAACTACAACTTGTTAAGTTTTGTAGTTATAATATAAGCTTATGCTTATTGGTTCGTCAGTGGATAGATCCAACATAACGAATAACTTAGGCTACTTTCGGTCCTCCGTCCGGATAAGTAGTTATTATTATTATTTTTATAAAAGGGAAACAAAAAACAAATTACACGACGAGTCTTAGAAAATAGATCTCCGATATATCCTCTAGAAAGAGAACATGACACTCAATGGGTGGAGTAGCAAAATAAGTAGTTCTTATAGCAAAATGCTCAGCATAGTTCACTAGCCAGTCAGCACATCTGTTACTCTCGCGGTAGATATGACGATATACAACAGTCCAGTTTCGAATAAACAGTTCATTAATACCCTGAACTATAGGATTGAGAATCCTTGAGCGGCTTGCCGAGGACGAAATGATGTTGATTGCTGCTGTCGAGTCCACTTCAAGTTCTATCCGGCGATAGCCTAGGCTCCAAGCGAGCATGAGCCCTGTATACACGCCTCAGAGTTCGACAGATACCGATGAGCACCAGCCGAGGTTTTGGACGAAACCTTCAATCCAATTGCCTGTGCTATCATGGAGGAGGCCTCCTACTGTGGCTGAAAATACAGAATGTTTGCAAGCGCCATCCGTGTTGAACTTGACCTACCCACTGGGAGGGTGGCACCAGCCGATGAGTTGTTCGTGTCGAGGACAACACTCCTCTGCCAAGTAGCGGATTGGTGGATTTGATCTGCATAAGACGAAATGACAAAAACAGGTGAGGAAGGCCAAATAAATTGTTCGTCAAAGAAGGTCTTGTTTCTCCAACCCATAAAAGCCAACAAGTAGCCCCAAATAGAGTCGACCAGTCCTGCCTAAATATTCGTCGGTAGTGTTGGAGGTTTGTGAGGAGCCACTGGCGAATCGGCATAGTGAAAAAGACACTATTAAGTAATTGAGGAGGGAAAGTATGCCATAGGTGGCCGGGCTTGATGCAGTTTCGTACAGTATGCAGCGAGGATTCGTTGAGGCCACAGTGAATGCAACTGTCGTCCGTGGTGAGATGCCTGTAGACCTGGTGTTGGTTGGTGAGTAATCGATCTTGGGCGAAAAGCTAGAGGAAGGATCGAATGCGTTGAGGGACATTCCATTGCCAGATGGTCTTCTAGAGGCCAGTAGTGTCGGTATCCTCATGATCCAGGAACATGGAATAAGTGGAGGCGACAGTGAAGTGGTCGGTGTCTGACATTCCCCAATTTAACTTGTCCTGTCCTATGTAGGGCTTCGGGGGGAAAGTTCCTGCGATTGATCGGCAGACCGACATCGAGAGACAAGTTGAAAAGGCGTCCCAATTCCAATTACCGTCAGTGCTCACAAAATGTTGGATAGTGAGGTTAGTAGAAGAAGGAGGAATTGGTGTGGTGATATGATTAATAAGAGGGCCCACACCCTCAACCTAAGGGTCCAGCCAGAATCTAGTCCTAATGCCATCACCGATCACCCATTTCAGGCATTGGAGCACGAGGTGCCAAGTAGACTTGATGCTCTTCCAGATCATTGATCCGCCGGTTGTGGCCATAGTAACGGGGGGATGATGAATATCAAAACAATATTTGGCCGTGAGAACTTGAACCCATAAAGCATTAGGCTTGGTAAACAGAGTCCATCCTAATTTGGCTAGGAAGGCATCATTGGTGTCGCGGATTTTCTGTATGCCAAGACCCCCCATCTCTTTTGGTTTACAAACGTCCTTCCAGCAAACCAAGTGAATCCGCTTGTTGTCATTAGAAGAGTTCCACGGAAATTGCCGCATTAACTGCTCCAGTGCATCGCAAATCACCAAGTAATTCACCGAGTAGTTATTCACCTTAATTTTAAACGTAGTTATATATTTAAATATGCAGGTAAATAATTGAAGGTTGGAGAAAAGTATGATACTATGTAAAAATTGATAAGTAAAAAGAGAACTACAGTAAGAAAATACTTATGCAGTAAAAATTCTACTTTCTATTAATAACCTTATGATAATTATTATTTTTTATTATGTCTTTAACTAATAGAAAGCAAGTCTATCATATCGTATTTTAATATTATTTTTTATGAAATATTTTATTTACTAAATTTATTTTATTTATATTTTTTGAATTCAATTTAATATTTATTATTTATAATTTTAAATTTATATGACCAATAATATATTTTTAATTATTTATACAACAATTAATAGTTTATTAATTAATGAGCTTTTTAGTCACGTTATCTCTTTTCAGTAACCACAATCACACTTCTCAAATACCTATTTTCACATTTCAGCAATTACTAAAATAATAATTCCAAATACATAAGTACTTATCATTTCAGCAGGTTATCAACCTCCACTACTCCTTCCAACCAAGCCTTAATCTTTCGTCACTTGAAGTTTGTAACTTCTACATATATTTATAGTGAAACAAGTGTTTTAGATATTAAAATTTTTAATAAATTATTTAAATATATAATTATTAATTAAAATTTCATTTATAAAGTGTTGACAAAATAAAACTTTCATATAAATGCGAGATTTTAAGAGTTTCGTTAGAATGTAACTTTATCTCTAACTAATAAAGACGTTGATTTCAAATAATTTTTATTTATATAATGTTTGAATAAATCGGATATGAAAAAATAATTTGTAAATTATATATTTTAAATAATTTATTTTGAGATCTAATAATTTAAAAATAGTTGACTAAATCTTAGTTGAAAACTATGTCGTTTTAAATAGGATGACGCCGTTTTTTAGTTCGAATCGGTTTGATCAGAGAAGCAAATTGAGTTCCATTAAGTTAATAAATAAAATTTAAACATGAGTAAGTACTATTTTTATAGATGAATAAAGTTAATTTAAGACGTATGTTTACATAAATTATGTAATAAAAGCCATTAATGATACAAATCAGGTGACCGATTCGACGAAGGAAAAGGTCCGTGTCCGTTTCCACTTTGCCAATTCCGATTTGTGTTTGTGTTTTAGGCAAAATTGAACACCCTTTTAGCGATTCTGTTCAGGACTGTTCGCAATTTAGCTCGTAAGAGAAAACCCTGTTATGTTTCGTGATTGCGATGGTTACGGCAGTAATTGCGTTCTAGTTGTTTGTTAAAAGCTCGATATGGTGTTTTGTTTGCAATTGTTTACGTCGCAAGAGACCTACTGTTGTGTGCTTAAATCTTAGGTTCTAGACAAAAGGCCATACCTTTGTTTGTTTCTGCTACTCCTCATCCTCTGTTTTTGACAGTTTTAGTAGTTATTAATGGACCGTTGGAGTGGTATTTTGAAGGTTCCATTACACTTGGGCAGCCATTGCTATTACAGAGTTGGAGTATCACTCTGCTTGTCATCTACTTCGAAATGCCTAAGTGTAAGGACTTGTACTTTGTCTCTATTGTTTTCCCTTCACCATTGATAAGGAAAAAAGCAGTGATTTTCATCTTTATAATGTGATGCAGGTTCCTGATGCAAATCTAATATTCTTTAATGGAGATCGAGTTGTTGGGACTGGGAATCCTGTGATTGAGAGGCTATCTGATCTGCAGATTATAGCTGATATTCTGGTGTCCAAGTTTGGTCCTTCTTCCAATGCCTGGGTCATTGAGTCCTCTGTTTTTAATGGGCCGTTTGCAGTTTACAGAGACTTCATTCCTACCGTTAATGGTTGGGGAGAACCCAACTCTTACGATCCATCCGGCTTCCCAGGCTCTTCATCGTCCGTGTCTCTCTTGTTCAATTGCCTTGAAGAGGTAATGTAACAATCAAATATCTCAATATGCATCCTTAGAAAATGTTTACCTGAAACATGGGATGGAAGTTTGATACATAAGATGACATACGATTGTTATTCAGTAGGAGTTGAAGACTCCACTGAAAAAGGATTCTTTGCATCGGTTTTGATATTGTGTGGATCTGTCGTCTTTGTCTTGCGATCTGGAGACCTATCCGATCTGTGATTGAGTTTCTGCTAAACGCTGTTGGAGGTTGTTCCGAATTTAGCATTTGGATGTTGAAATTAGCTTTCGATTGAAGAAGTTGAACATAAAAATGGGAAAAAAAAACATAAAATTCCAGTGTCTTACCCTCTTGTGCTCTTATCACCATTACTACTATAAGATTTCTCTACTGCACAACTTCATATTCTAAAATTTTGTAACTTCTTGCAGGCAAAAAGGGCCATATCAAGAAAAGGGAAGGAACAATTTGCTCACACCGATACTAGAACATCTCATCACCAACCAAAAACATACATACTTGGTTTTAGTAAAGGCGGGACAGTGCTTAACCAGCTAGTTACTGAGCTTGGATTTTCAGAAGCAAAACCTGACACCAAAGAGCAGCCCTCCTGTCCTAAATTTCCTGAAGTTGAAGAAGAGACACAAATCTTACCAGGAACTAGAGAAGACTTTCTGAACAGCGTTAGACAGATCCATTATGTTGATGTTGGTTTAAACTCTGCTGGCGCTTACATTACTGACCAAAATGTGATTGAATTAATCTCCAAACGTTTCATCCAAGGAGGAGCTCCTGGAATTCGTTTTGTTCTTCATGGAACTCCTAGGCAGTGGTGTGATAGGAATCGGACTTTAATACAGATCGAAAAGGACAAATTGCTTCACCTGCTGCAATCTGAATCTCAGAGGACTGAAGGGAGGCTACGAGTATGTGAAAAAATTTATTTTGGTGATAGGCTTCCAGATCTGCAAATGCACTTCGAGATCATTGAAGCAATGGATGTAAATTAGGCATCATAGAAGTAGTTAGCTCCTGTAACTTTGGAACATATTATTCCCTATACTTAGGAAGTTTGATTTTATTAATTATCTTGTGCAGTAGTTCAAACCAAGATTAGTTGCAACTATAATTTATATTTATCACCTCCTATCTTTCTTATAGATATACTATTTCACAGAGTTCATGAAAATTGAAAATTTGGAATATATCACAACATTACAATCAGAAGCCCAAGAAAATTATATTTTCTTTTGTTCATAAACAGTTCTCAGGAACTTGTCTAAAGGGGTACGGGAATAACATGAAATTACAGGCGATATGATAGAGTAGACCTTTATGAGAGCTCTAAGATAGACAAACCCTTTCTCCTTAGCCAATCTTTCTTGAATTTAACTAAAATTATTAGTTATACATATTCTTAAACTACTTGTAGAATAAACTATTCCGATTAATATAATCAATAATTGAAAAAAATATACCTCATTTTCGTCCCACCTCATTAAAAAAATGATAAAAATTAGTATCAATTTCATATGTTAAAAAAAGTACCATATATAACACAAGATTTATTAAATACTCTTTATTGTCTATTATGATTGTTATTGCTTTGATGACTCTATACTTAGATTCTATTATGCAACAACTATCTTTTTTTATTTTTCTAATAATACACATAAAAATAACTATATTCGTATTTTTTCAATAAGATCTTTTAAATTTAAATTTAACCCTTCATATTTTTTTTACATTATTAAAAAAAATTGTGCAATTTTTTCTAGCGTGCATTAAATAAATCACGTTAGATATATAAAATCAATTAACAAACCAATAACTCGAGTAAGTGAAAAGTTCGATCCAACTAATATTGTTGAATTTAAGAACTAGAAACTAACTAAAACAGAGTAGAATATTGCACTTTTCATTGACATGAAAGCCTAAATATATAGGCAATAAAAGGTAAAGATTAACTAAACACATCAAAAATTTAAAAGTTTAAATCCTAATAGATAATAACTTTATCTTAACGTATAACAAATCTTATCTTTATTTTATTTATTTGCTACCTATCACAAGAATATCTCTAAACTGATTCCTAAAATCAAGCACTAAATATCATAATCAAATTTGCCTAAGACTTGGTCAATTTGACCATTGATTTCGTAATAATCTGCAACCCTAAGGAATTTTCCAACAAACTCCTCATTGCTTTAGGAGTTGCAGAGCTTTAATGTCAAAATAATTAATCCTTTTGATGATGCTCAGTTGCTGCTTTTGTCTCTTCATTTCGTGAGTTGCAAATCTTCTCTATATATCGAATTTGTCCACATTTTCTGCATTTGATATCAGGCTTCCACCAACATTTTCTTTGTGGGTAATTTGTTTTTTTGCAATGCGGGCATGCTGGATATGAATCATCATTGTTTTTGTTGTTGTTGTTGTCAATCTTGTCAAAATTCATGTTTTTGTCTCCTCCTGAATTTTTTTTCTTTGCTAGCAGAGCACCTTTAATGGTTCCTTCTTCTCTCATCATCCTCCTTTGTTCTTGTACCTGTAGTGCATTTACTAATTCTGCTAAAGACATACTTAATAGATTCTTAGCCAATGCAGAAATTTTAGATTCATATTTTTCAGGTAAGGTTACAAGAACTTTTGGCACTATTCGTTTCTCAGAAAAATCCGTACCTAATAACTTCACCTTGTTTATTATGTCGAGCAACTTGTCAGAGTATTCTTTAATGGTTTCCGACTCTTTCATCTTCAGCATTTCAAATTCTCTGATCCAGTTGAGCACTTGCATGCTCTTTATTCTTTCATTACTTTGGTATTCCTTTTTGAGATAATCCTATATATCTTTTGCCGACTCTAGATTCATAATTCTTATGAATATGATGTTTGAAACAGCAGAAAACAAGCAGATTTTGGCTTTAAACTTCCTATTTTTCTTTTTTTTGTGCATCTTGATTTGAGTCATTATATGATTTGTTGGCAATGGAAGCACTTCATAGTCTCCTTCCATATCTTCCCAAACATCCATAGCATCAAGATGAGCTTTCATTTGAACAGCCCAAACTTGACAGTTTTCACCATCAAAAATTGGTGGTGCACCTTGAGACATTTGTGTTTCAATCTCCATCGCTTGAAGATGACTGTAATTCTTGTTGTAATTCTGAGTTGTAAATTAGGTTTATTTTGGTTTCACTCATCTCACAAGTCCCTCAAGATAAAAAGCTCTGATACTATGTTGAATTTTAGAACCAAAAACTAACTAAAATAGAGTAGATAGAAAAGAGATAATGCAAGAGATAATTTATTGATATATTGCAGTTTTCATTGACATGAAGGCCTAAATATATAGGCAATGAAAGGTAAAGATTAACCAAACAAATCAAATATTTAAAAGTTTAAATCCTAATAAACAACAATTTTGTCTTAACAGATAACAAATCTTATCTTTATCTTATTTATTTGTTAACTATCATAAAAATATCTCTAAACTGATTTCTAAAATGAAGCATTAAATATCATAATCAAATTTACCTAAGACCTGGTCAATTTGATCATTTATTTCGTAATAATATGCAAGCCTAAAGAATTTTCCAACAAGTATTTTAGAAGTTCATCACTATTTTTTTTATCTTAGGATACATCAAATCTGAATTACCATTTGGAAGCAAATCTTCACAACTTGTTAAAGCAGAAGGATTGAAAATTTAAGGAACAGTACGGAAGTATAGATTCAAACAAATAACCTTGTGTGCAATATGGCGCCAAAGTTCGGTATCATTGTTGAACTGTGCCGTTGTGTTGTATTTGCCGAACTCGAGCTGTTGCCGGCCGTTTGATCATTCCAATTGCTAAACGTTTCACACTTCTATTCCCATATCCAGTTTTTTTTTTTTTTTCGCTTTCTGGGAATCCTATATATGTTCTTGGATCTTTCACATTTGTCTCGACAACAATAATTATTGCTTTTTCATTCTTTGCTCCATTGTTGCCCGCTTTCCAAACTAACAGCGAGATAATTGGTCGGTCTTCTTCTTATTTTATAAATTCTCTCAGATTGTCAGAGAAGGAAATCACTGAATTCTTTGTTCCTAAGTGAAAAGGTCTAAAGGGTTATAAAGATTTAAAGGGTACTCTTCAGTCTGGAAGCAGAAGCAGGATTTGTTAGCTGATCATATCAAAAACCAGGTGATATTCTATAATTAGTTCTTCAATTTTAAAACGGTTTTTTTTTCTGGAGAACTTACTGCTGTGCACGTTTCTTCAACCTTAATATAAATGTTAATTGGTATAAACAAGCTTCCTGTGGTTTGACATGAAGGGTTCGATAATGCAAATTTCTTACAGAAGCACTAGAATCTAGCCAAAGTTGAGAGAGTCAAAAGCTGAAGGATATAAAAAAATGGTTGTGAAGTCAGATGGGCTTGATGCTGTGATGAAGGAGGCTGTTGATCTCGTAAGTTCTGTAGTTTAGTTGCAGTAAAACACTCTCCTCAATACCTACATGGTAGAACTTAAAGAAAAAAGAAAAACTGGTTTTATGCAGGAAAAAGTCTCCATTGAAGAAGTATTCAACCATCTGAAGTGTACAAGAGAGGGTTTAAGCTCTGATGATGTTAGGGAGCGTGTGGCTTTGTTTGGATACAACAAACTTGAAGAGAAAAAGGTTTGAAGATAAATTCTTATATTGGACATCCTAAAGTTTTTTTGAAAGCTTGATTTACTCATCAGGTTTTCCTTTACTCTTCAGGAAAGTAAATTACTGAAATTTTTGGGATTCATGTGGAATCCTCTATCATGGGTCATGGAAGCAGCAGCAATCATGGCCATTGCCCTTGCAAATGGGGGGGTAAGATTTATCAATCTCAAGTTCTCAATCTTGTCATGTCATTATCATTCCTCAACATAGGAAGGTTTTAAAATTGCGGGTTCTATTATGGTTGCAGGCAATTGAGACAAATCATAGTAATGGTCCGGACTGCAACTGTAATCAAAACAAAGAATTGGGACTAATATCATGAGATACCAAATTTCATTGATACTGCAAAATTGTCAGATGAAATACCAAATGTTGATGGGACTTTTTTTTTTTTTTGTTGCAGGGAAAGGGTCCAGATTACCAAGATTTTGTTGGAATTCTGGTCTTACTTATAATTAACTCCACTATCAGTTTCATAGAGGAGAACAATGCTGGGAATGCTGCAGCTGCTCTTATGGCTAGATTGGCCCCAAAAGCCAAGGTATGCTACTTGTAATCTTTTGTTTGAACTTTCAGGCTCAAGCACTTAATTTGTTGAGCTGATTGGGAGTTGGTGATGTTTATACTGATCGATCATAGAAGAAAAGTTCCTGACTAAGCTTCCTTGCTATTAATTTCGAAGTTCTTCTCAGATACAAATCAAATTCAAGACATTGGATTTTATAGTGCAACTTGGTTTTGATGATCTAACTGTTCTTGTCAGGTTCTACGTGATGGAATGTGGAAAGAGGAAGATGCTGCAATGTTGGTTCCTGGAGACGTTATCAGTGTCAAGCTTGGAGATATTATTCCTGCAGATGCACGTCTTCTAGAAGGAGATCCTTTAAAAATTGATCAGGTATTTATCAATGATGAGCATGCTAGATCAAGTCTTCATGGCGTGTAATTTACAATCTTGGCTGTGATGCTCAGTCTGCTCTTACCGGAGAATCACTTCCGGTAACCAAGCATCCTGGAGAAGGAGTTTACTCAGGTTCAACATGCAAGCAAGGTGAAATTGAAGCTTTAGTCATTGCAACTGGAGTTCACACTTTCTTCGGGAAGGCGGCTCATCTTGTAGAAAGCACCACTCATGTTGGACATTTTCAGAAGGTTCTCCGGTGACCCTTTTGCTTTCCAGGAAGAGATGTGGTACACAATCTTGCTTGAGAGTAGCTAACGACTCGTCTGATGGTTCCAGGTTTTAACAGCAATTGGGAACTTCTGCATTTGTTCGATAGCTGTAGGGATTGTGATAGAAATCATTGTGATTTACGGTCTTCAGAAGAGGAAATATCGAGTTGGGATCGACAACTTACTCGTCCTATTGATCGGTGGGATCCCAATTGCTATGCCAACTGTTCTCTCTGTTACTATGGCCATTGGTTCACACCGCTTATCGCAGCAGGTGAAAAGGAAAATGCCCTTTAAAGCATTTTAATTGGTGGAATATCTGCAAATAAAGTACAAGAAAACCGTTGTTCAACATTTACAAACCATGGTGTGTTTCTCTGCAGGGTGCCATAACAAAGAGAATGACTGCAATTGAGGAAATGGCAGGAATGGATGTGCTTTGTAGCGACAAAACCGGCACCCTGACGCTTAACAAGCTTACAGTAGACAAAAACTTAATTGAGGTTCTACTACTAATATCTCGATTTTCTATCAGCATATCCTGAAATTGAAATTAGATTACTGCCAAATAAAGAAACCGTAAGCTTCCTTAAGATGCATAGATTTTCTCTGAATTGCTAAGTATTCAGGTCCTGATGTGAATTTATTCGATTCTAAACTACTCTTCCCGTCAGAATCAAAGGCCTAACTCGTGATCCTGCAGGTTCTAGCCAAAGGTGTTGATAAAGACATGGTTGTGCTTATGGCTGCAAGAGCATCAAGGTTAGAGAACCAAGATGCCATTGATTCTGCCATTGTTTCAATGTTGGCAGACCCGAAGGAGGTATTTGATTCAAGTTTTTGAATGTTATATCATTCATTCTCATACATACAACACAAAGATTTTGGTTTTTTTTTTAACATAACATCAAACTACACTCTTTTTAATCTTTACACAGCTGTGTACTGAGAATTTTTGGACTTCTGCATGTCATCTTTATCATAATTTCGAACTATCCAGTAATCTAACCTGCTGTGATCTTTTCTCGAAGGCACGAGCTGGGATTAGAGAAGTACATTTCCTTCCTTTTAACCCAACCGACAAAAGGACTGCACTAACATACGTAGATTCTTCTGGCAAAATGCACAGGGTCAGCAAAGGTGCACCTGAGCAGGTACATATAGATAGAACCTTAGAAAAGCCAACTAAACTTGAAGCATGATTGCTATGAGCTTTTTGCTTGTACTACAGATTCTACACCTAGCACATAATAAATCAGCAATTCAGAAGAAGGTGCATTCTCTAATCGACAAATTTGCTGACCGCGGATTAAGATCCCTTGGAGTTGCCCGTCAGGTATATGTGCATTTGTATATGTAATATTGTTCGTAATCATGGAACTTCTTAATTAAATTTGAAAATTTCCCAGGTAGTACCTGATGGTAACAAAGACAGTCAGGGTGGTCCTTGGGAATTTGTGGGGCTTCTTCCTCTCTTCGACCCTCCTCGTCATGACAGTGCCGAAACAATCCGTAGAGCTCTGGATCTTGGTGTTAGCGTTAAAATGATCACAGGTATTCAACATCTTATGTGAAGATACAAGACATGTTTTGGTTATCAGTTCTGTAATATCAATAGAGTTTCTGCAGGTGACCAACTTGCCATCGCCAAGGAAACGGGTAGGAGGCTTGGAATGGGGTCGAACATGTACCCATCTTCATCTCTTCTTGGTGAAACCAAAAATGGGACAGTTGCAGCACTTCCAATTGATGAGCTCATCGAGAATGCTGACGGTTTTGCTGGTGTTTTCCCTGGTAAGTTTCTTGTCTATTGTGAAAAATCCTGTCAGGATCAAAATTTTATCTGATTCTTTTACATATTCTGATCTGCAGAGCATAAGTACGAGATTGTCAACCGATTACAAGGTAGGAAACACATATGTGGAATGACTGGTGATGGAGTTAATGATGCTCCTGCCTTGAAGAAAGCAGACATAGGAATTGCTGTGGCAGATTCTACTGATGCTGCCCGTAGTGCTTCTGATATAGTTCTGACAGAACCTGGTCTGAGTGTAATCATAAGTGCTGTCTTAACAAGTCGAGCAATCTTTCAGAGGATGAAGAATTACACGGTAAATCAAAGTAATCTATCAAATGATTTATGAAACTATTACAAAAAACTGTATAATTTGATTCTTTCTGACAGATATACGCAGTATCAATCACAATCCGCATTGTGGTAAGATTTTGTCGCATTCTGAACCAATAAATGAAAATTCAGAAGATACCCTTTATTATCACTCTTATAAACACTTCATGCTTTTGATTCAACAGCTAGGCTTTATGTTATTGACTGTCTTCTGGAAATTTGATTTCCCACCTTTCATGGTTCTTGTCATCGCCATTCTTAATGATGGTTAGCCCTCTAACTGATGGTGAACTCTTGTTTTTGGTGTTTTTGAATGCTTCATACTAACCGTTTGGTCTTTTTCCAGGTACTATAATGACCATATCCAAAGACAAAGTGAAGCCATCTCCATTTCCTGACAGTTGGAAACTCAGCGAGATTTTCGCAACTGGTGTTGTCCTTGGAAGTTACTTGGCTTTAATGACTGTAGTATTCTTCTGGGCAGCTTATGAAACTGACTTCTTTCCGGTAATTACCTTCTTAATTATTATATGACATTTGTTCTCTGCTTGTCAGGATTCATCTATGACGATTGATCCCTCTTTTCTCTGTTCGCAGAAACATTTCCATGTGAATAGCTTCCACAAGCGACATTTCCAAGGAGATAACAAGCTCACAGAACAATTAGCATCTGCTGTGTACCTTCAAGTTAGTACCATCAGTCAGGCATTGATATTTGTGACTCGCTCCAGGGGCTGGTCATTTACTGAACGTCCTGGTCTTCTGCTCCTTTTTGCCTTCATTGTTGCGCAACTGGTACTGAATCTACAGACCCTTTTGGCTAAGCATTTTGTTGCTGATTCTAGGCCGAGTTTTTAAATTGTGGACTGCAGATTACACTGCAGTTAACTCCGATAACGGTCCGAACAATTTAAAAAACCTTGCTCTAGATAGTGACTTTCTCTGTATTTTGTATGACTCGCGAGGATTTATAATCTGCAGATTGCTTCTGCCATCTCCGCAATCGCAAACTGGGAATTTGCAGGGATCAGAAGCATTGGATGGGGATGGACAGGAGTCATTTGGGTGTTCAACATAGTGACATACTTGTTACTTGATCCTCTCAAGTTTGCTGTCCGATATGCTCTCAGCGGAAGAGCCTGGAATCTGGTGGTGGACCAAAGGGTTAGTAAACCAAATCCTAACCAATTCAACTCTTTAAACGTGTACATTGTCCTGATGAGTTTCAACTTTTTTCCAAGTTCTTGATCAAAATGTTTCTTTTGGTTTTGGCATTAAACCAGACTGCATTGACGAGCAAAAAGGACTTTGGTAAAGAAGAACGAGAAGCTGCATGGGCAGCAGAGCAGCGATCATTACATGGGCTCCAGTCTGGCGAGTACAGAAGGTCCACTGACAACAGGAGCAGTGTTGGAGAACCCAATCACATGGCTGAAGAAGCCAGAAAACGTGCAGAAATTGCCAGGTTTGGATCTCTCACTTTCACTTTCACGATTATCTGCTCTGATCTTGAGATTTTCACAAGAATCTGAATCCTCCTGATGGTATACACACCAAATTCCTGCAAAATCATCACTAGATAGGAAATCATTTAATAAGTTAGTTAAAAATAAACAATAAAAATAAACAATATAAAACACTTAAATTATATGAAAGATACATGTCTTTTAGCTTTAAAAGAATCGTATATAAGTATTTCGTCTCGTATAGCTCAAACAGAAAAATCGAAATACTAGTTGAAACAGAAATAATTCAACAATCTGATCTAAGGACTCTGAATCTGAATACTTTTGGTTATTTTTCAGGTTAACAGAGCTTCACACCCTTAAAGGGAAGGTCGAAAATGCTGCCAAGCGTAGGGGCTTGGATGTTGAAGCAATGAACCAGCATAAGCATTACACACTATGAGTTGAATCTTACAATAATGCAAATGAAAATATATAACTGTGATATATTTATTCGCCTCAAATCTATTTATTTCAAGCTATTTATTTTTGATAATTATGTTAATATTAGAGTTGGTTAGAGATGTCAAAAAAGGCCCGATCTGGCCCATTTTTAGCTCAGGTTGATCTTGCCACAGGTGTGATCTGTCCGGCCGGGCCGGACCCAATTATTACTTTCAAAACGACGTCGTTTTACTGGAACTTTTTCTTTTAAAAAAATTACAAATCGAGTTCGCGCTAATGGCCAATCAGGCCATAGGCAAAGTTACAGGCTGGTCAGCCCGTGGTTGAGTCGAGCCACAGGCTGATCCACCCAGACTCGTCAGGCCACGGGCCACCATAGCCTGGGGTTGCTCTAGAGTTGGTAAAGGCATAGGTCTAATCTAAATTTTTTTATTTCAATTTAGGCTCGATTTTATCCCAAATCTATTTATTTCGGGATTATTTATCTTTGATAATTAAATTAATGCTATAATTAATAAAGGTATAAGTTGTATCTAATCTTATTTAGTTTAAATTGTTTAAACTAATCTAGTCGGTCTGTTTGAACTTCGAACTCGAATTAGATTGGATCGGGCGAGTCCAAACTCGTTTTCCCATCCCTAGTTGATGCAATAGCCTAATTGGCAATTGCTTCCAAGGAACTGGAATCTGCATGTTCTTCCCAAAAGCTATAGCCCGACGGGTCATTCGGTCTGTCTATATTTTTTAATTAAAAAAGATAAACAGCATTGTTTTGTTCAAAATGATACTATTTTGTCCAAAATAGCCGAGCAGACACGTGGCCTGCGCGGGTCGACCACTCGCCCTTGACCTGTCAAACTCAGGCTAAAAATAGGCCGAATCGGGCAGATCGGGCCGAAATTGTCATCCCTACCTGAAGCTAAACTCACTCTTAACTTAAAAAAAAACTGAAAATCTTACAGGACCGTCATGACCACTCTAAGGACTAAGGATCTAAGATATGTCTTTTACATGTCGAGACATCGTCGCAAGAAATGAAGCAGCTAACCAAGATGATGGATGTCTTCTTGGAGAAGTCCTGAATGTTACGTGACAATGCTAGAGCAGCAGGCGCGTTTTCTACTATGGAGTCCAACAGAGAGAAAATGCCTCTCTCTTCTTCAACGAAGCAAGACCAAAAAATGTCTCCTGCAAATCCAAGCCTTCATGATTATAAATTCCGTGGGCACCAACGTTAATATTTTCACCAAATTCATCTTATCATGCGCTGCTGTTGCCGCCAGGGTTCCTATATTAGATGGTCTTGACGTTGTTCGCTATGCTCGACGAGTGTTTGATATGAGACCCCATAGAGACGACGCCTTTCTTTGCAATGCCATGATCAAAGCTCACGTGGGTATGCGTCAGATCGCTGAGTCTTTGAATCTTTATGGGCATCTTAGAAGGGACACTGGTTTTATTCCCAACCATTTTACGTTCACTACATTGGCGAAGTCTTGTGGTTTGAGCATGACCATTCGGGAAGGTTTGGAGATACATAATCATGTTCTTAAAATGGGGTTTTACTTGGATTTGTATGTATCAACGGCATTGCTTGATATGTATGTGAAGTGTGAGAATTTGGGTTTGGCGAGAAAGTTGTTTGAGGAAATGTCCGAGAAAAGTCTAGTTTCATGGACGGCTCTCATCGTTGGTTATATGAGGTCAGGGCATATGGGTGATGCGGTTGTACTTTTCGATCAGATGCCTGAGAAAGACTGTGCTGTGTATAATGCAATGATTGATGGTTATGTGAAGGCCGGAGATATGAATGAAGCTTATCGTTTGTTTAGCAAGATGCCAAGTAGGAATGTAATATCTTGGACTAGTTTAACCAATGGGTATTGCAGTAATGGTGATGTTTTATCTGCTAGGTCTCTATTTGATGCTATGCCTGAGAAGAATCTCTTTTCATGGAATGCAATAATTGGTGGACATTGCCAAAATAAACAACCAAATGAAGCTTTGAAATTGTTCCAGGAAATGCAGTTAACCTCGTCTTTTGAACCTGATGAAGTGACAATTGTAAGTATTCTTCCAGCTATTGCTGATTTGGGAGCTTTAGAATTGGGTCGTTGGGTTCATAAGTATGTTCGTAGTAAGAAACTAGATAGAACAACTAATGTCAGTACTGCATTAGTTGACATGTATGCAAAATGTGGTGAAGTTTCAAAGGCAAGGAAGATTTTTGACGAGATGCCTCGCAAGGAAATAATCACTTGGAATGCATTGATAAATGGGCTAGCAATCAATGGACGTGCTAATGAAGCACTTGAGGTTTTCTTTGAAATGCAACGTGAAGGAATTAAACCTAATGATGTTACAATGCTTGCTGTATTGTCTGCTTGTAACCATGGTGGTCTGGTAGATGAAGGGAAGAAGTGGCTTAAAGAAATGGACGAGTTTGGACTTGAACCAAAAATTGAGCATTTTGGTTGTCTGGTTGATTTATTAGGAAGAGCGGGATACTTGGAGGAAGCTGAAAAGTTGATTAAAGCCATGCCTTATGAAGCTAATGGAGTTATTCTCAGTTCTTTTCTATTTGCATGTGGATACTGTAAGGATGTTAAACGGGCAGAGAAAGTACTGAAGCAAATTCTTTCTGTAGAACCACAGAATGATGGGAATTATATTATGTTAAGGAACTTGTACGCCAAAGAGGAACAATGGAGAAATGTTGAAGAAGTCAAGGTACTTATGAGGACAAAAGGAGCAAAGAAAGAAACTGGCTCTAGTGCTATAGAGATTGATAATAGTGTTTCAGAGTTCTTGTCTGGGGGCAGAGCACATCCACAGTGGGATGCAATACATTCAATGGTGGAGTTTTTGCGGATTCACATGAGGGATAAAACTGTGACTCAATTTATAATCTCTGGTTGCTGTAGAAGCTTGAGGAGCTTCACCAAAGAACAAGCTTGAATCAACAATGGGAAGCAAGTTCTTTTCCTTTCTGCAGTAAGCTGGAATCAGTACATGACAAAAGTCTTTGCTTTGCCCAATTTTGTTTTCCCATCTTAATGTAGATGTAACACATTTTTCTCAGTATTTAATAGCTTATAGAATAAAAAAAATGCAATTACACGTAATTCCATCGCGGTCTCTACTCCCTTGCTTAGGCTTGGTAATGGGCTGAACCGAGCAATTAAACATAATTCCATCACGGTCACTGCTCTCTTGCTTTAGGCTTAGCAATGGGCTGAATCTGAGTCTGAGCTCAAACCTGAACCCAAATCTTTCTATAGGTCTGATTGGCAGCCAAAATTCAGATTCAGGCAGACTTGATCAGGTTCAGGTCTGTTCTGCCAGGTCTCTCAAACTTTAAGTCCAAAATCTTTTTACCAACCTGAAGTCTCGTCAAATCAAGTCCGGGCTGGAACTCTTGCCAAGCCCGCTCCTACTCCCAAACAAACATAGATGATGATGCACAATGATAGATCCAACAAACCATACACAGATTCATCCAATAAGATATGTCTTTCTAAACACAAGACAAAGGGAATTAAAAATGAAAGATCCAGTCAAGCAGAATCTAAGCATATGCCTCTCTGAATACAAGTAAAAAAGAAAACAAAAAGAATTTTCTTGATTATGCACTTATTTCCAGAGCAGTATCCATAAGAAAAGTGCAGTTGACATGCAAGTAAATGGTACAAAGAATGTTACAAGGAGAGTCGAAAAATCACTCTGAACCAGAAACTACCTAAGAATACCTAGAGAACAAAATGAAAAAACAATATATGTGGATCAAAATTAGCTTGAGCATTGTCCTTCTGTTTCCTGTATATAGAGATTGTATAGCAGAGACTAGAATCATATTTCCACCAGATAAAAGTGGAAGGTCCAAGATTAATGTATAGTAGGCCTACATCAATCACTTACTTTCTATAAAGTATAGTTTCCCTCGATCACCTCAGGCCAACATTGTCTTTCTTATGACTTTGCTTGTACTCAAGGTTCTACCTTGTGGTGCTCAAGGTTGCGAAGCACAATTCTTGCAAAAATTTTGGCTTCAAGCGGTGCAGTTGCTGCTGCAGCTGCAGAACGCAGGACCCGTGCAGCTCCAGAAGTTTGCATCAGATTTGCATGGTGGACAGCATGTCGGCCACCAGGAATGGTAAACTGAAGTTCAAGAATCATATTAAAAATGTTCACCCGAGTCATATCGAAAAAGAGAAATATATTGTTAGCAATCTGACAGACATCTATCATTACATTTAGTGAGACACGAGATTTGGGGTAGGCAGAACAGAGGGAATATCAGAATGCAAGTATTACCTGGAGAAGAGCGAATGCAGCACACGCCTTTAGTATGGAAGAAGGATTCCGAAGCATGGCCACGAATCTTCCGATTTCAGCTCCACTGCGACCATAAAAAGAATCAAGAGGGATAACAGGTTATCCTCTCAGCCAAAAAGGGTAATGGATGTGTTCATAGCTTTTAGTTTTGGAATATGATATGGCCATGGTATGCCATCATACACTACAGATGTTCTGGAATTAGGATAGAAGCCTGACTACAGAAAATTTTGCATTATAAAAGTCTGTTTCATAAATGAATGCATCCTGTGAGAATCCTGGTGAGAGAGCGAAAGATGATGTTTCAGTTTTCTTTTTGACAGAAGGTTGGCAAAGAGGGAAGTTCACAAACCTGCATCTTAAGTGCCCTGCCTCTTGAATATGAGCTCTCTCAGTCACTTGCGCTAATGTTGCCGAAGCTGAAGATGCAGCAGCAGCAGCAAATGCTGGAGGATCAGAAAATTGAAGCACAAATGCCTCAATATGCTTCAGTGCCATCCTTCGAGCCCCATCCAAGTTCACGCTCTTCGAACCACTCTCTAATGAAGTTCCTAATAACGCAAATTCATCCATTCTGCACAAAGAGAAATCAAACGAGTAAAACTACAATGAATGTTAACTCCTGGATAATTAGTGTACAAGATAAATGAGGGTGTTACAAGTACCTCCCATCAAACATGTATGCCAATGCCAATGCAGCCATAAAACGTGCCATCTTTGACACTGATGAAGAACACAGATGAACGAGCGCCGGAACTCCCCCTTCCTCCACTATGCGGAGAGCATTACCTGGGTTGAAGGCAAGATTCCAAAGAGCTCCTGCAGCAGTCTCATGAACATCCTGAAAATACCAAATAAGCTCAAGTATGAAGTAGGATCCAATTCAAGTTGATAATAGACAGACATATTTGCATTTCAAGTACTTGTAGAACAGATACATCACAAGAAAATTGAAATTCCGAACATCAATTGAAAAAGTCAGAATATTTCCTGCACGGGAAGCCGTAAGATAAAGGTCGATGAAAGAAAATTCTACCAGGAGGAAAAAGGAAACTTCGTGTGACTCCTAGGTGACTAAAAAACTATAATGCACCTATGCACTTTGTATATTCATCTTAAAAACATAGCAAACATCATTTTTTTGAGGTTTAAACAATGCTTGATAAGCATGGGATCTTCAAAGTTACAGATATGTAAAGAAAATTAGATACTAACCTCAGCCTCAGAGCGTGCCAGCGAAATGAGAGGTGCGATTCCACCTTCTCGTCCAATAGCAATGCTGATAGACACCAACAAACAAATGTGGCATTAGCCACAGATAGCGAAAATGATGCATAAGAACAACAGCTTTTAAGAAGAAATGAATGAAAAACATTTTTTTGTCAGAAGTGATATAGCATACAAAAGAGTTGACTAGGCTAGAAAAGTTTATGCTTTTGTATTTTCAAAGATAAAATAGCATTGGTAGATGCCAAAAGTATCAAGTTTATGGCAAATTATTTTTGGTAAATACCAGAAATATCAAGTTTGTGAGAAATTTTACAAGTGACTAAGTTGCTATTACCATAAGAATCAAACACATGAAGTGGGCACAAATAGATGCACTATCTTAACTCAAATGCAATATATCACCCACCCTGTGCAAGAGATACCCCTCTCCTCCATTCGACTAGGGAGAAGTCTAGTTTGAAGAATCTATACAACAGTGAGTTAGAGACTGCCCTCTGAATGAGCCCAAATATAGGATGGGATAAGTATGGTGGATACCACTTTTTGAGGATATGGATAAACATATTATGTTATCTAGGCACATCATAGACCCTCTTAAAATACATTAACAAAACAAAATGAACCAAAGAATTTTAGAAAATGAACTTATCCATACCTGTTTGCTTCTGATACTGACAATCCCCAAAGAGCTCCTGCAACTCTCTCTTGAAGACCTGGTGAGGCATTTGAACAGGATTGTGCAATAGCAACCTGAATAACCCAGATAGGATCAAATTCTCAATGCATAGTAGATCCTCCAATCATATGGTATCATTTTATAAACTAGCAAGAATCATATTAACTCCACACTATTCGAGACAATCTTTCTTTCTCAAGTATTCTAATTTCAGCTTTAGCATATTAATTCTCCCAGATCATTACTTGAGTTTCCCTCCTTTCCCTTTTAAGAACAGGCATTTCTCAATGATCATATAATTCACTGCTAAACCAATAACATAATGGAAGTATTATCAACTTCAATAACAAAAAGCCATGAATCATGCAGTCATCGTTGCAAGTATTGTCTACAAAAAGTGCCCCTCAGCTGGAATTGCCAGAAGAAAAAATTTAGTGGATTTTTCACCATAGGATGAACCAAAGGCACCATTTAATCACGTAAATCACATTCCATGAAGTACTTTCCTGTGAAACACATCTTACTGCATGGAACTGAGTTGAATTTCCAAAAAACATCCAGATTCAACAAAACATTATCATACCAAGGCCTCAACCCCACCAGCTGCTGCAATTGCCTCACGATTTCCATCATCAAATGATAAGTTCCATAACGCGCCAGCAGCTTCCTGTCTGCTTTATGAAAAAGTGAATAAAATTCAGTTGCATGGAATTTCAAAATACAATAATTGCTTTCAGGTTTCAGAAGCATAGCAATTATAAGATCACGAGTTTCTGTGCAAGTGAGAAATAATGTCAAAAAAAATTACAAAAGCAGAGAAATAACCTTCAAATCATTAATTTGTGTAAGCAATGAGATTAGGTAGTAAATGAGAATCCTTAACAAGGGTAACCTGATAAGGTAAGACTTTCACCCTTTTGTTTAGAATGGTCATTAATAGAGTCATACTTACACTATTCAAATCCAGGAACTTAAAAACAATAAATAAAATGTTTGGAACTGAAAGGAACTACATTATGGATCCTCTCCCGAATGCAGGCTCCTTAGAGGTTAATTTTGAACAGTTCGAGATTATTTGTTTATGTATTGATGCTTAAGAAAATATGATCATCCAAGAGTTTTTTTTTTTTTTAAAGTTTAATAGCTCCAGGAAAGTGAAATAAATCAGAAGCTGGCAAGTCAAATCACCTGACACCGTCATGAGGCGAACGAGTAAGTTGAACAAGGGCTTCAAGAGCCCCTGCCTCTTGTCCAACAGCAGCATTGTTGCTGTTGCTATCCCCATGAGCA
Organism: Erythroxylum coriaceum; assembly: GCA_026874005.2. NCBI lineage: Eukaryota > Viridiplantae > Streptophyta > Magnoliopsida > Malpighiales > Erythroxylaceae > Erythroxylum > Erythroxylum coriaceum. The sequence goes on from JANQAP020000091.1 coordinate 1,267,739, forward strand.
GCCAAGTTAGCTAATGCTCGAGCAGCCTGTCATTAACCAAGGTGAGATAAGTAAATATGCTGTAGGTCATAAATAAAACTGACAAACAGAGATGTAGAAAGTGACATCAAACAGCTTTAAACAAGAAGTAAGATTGTTTGCAATTTGAATAGTCCTTTGAATTCTGGTTGTGAAGGATAGGAGAATAGAAAAGTTTGAGGCAATTTCAAGTATCTTCTGAAAGATACTGACTTGAGCGTTAACATGAAATTGATGAAACCAAAAGAATTGGATATGATCACAACTTATTGAGATTTTTGTACCAATTACATTTTCAAAATATAGTCTGGAGGAAGCCTTTACTTCATGAATACTGTTACATAAATCACAGTATGCAACCCACCCTTTATCAACAAAATACTGACCAAAAATACTTAATTACACACCTGTTCTTGCACTCCTTCAAATTTGCAGGTACAAGCAAGCATCACTAAAGCATGTACACCACCTGCTAGAGCAACCTCCATGCTGCACTTGTCATCAGCCGCTAAATTTGCCAAAGCACCAGCTGCACGTTCCTAGCCACCGTAGAAACCAACATAAAAACTAATGAATCATGCAATCAACTACATGAATATATGCAAAGAAGGTACAGGAAGCCTATAAAGCATAGTATGTGACTGAAAAATAGTAATCCAGGTAAGTAAAATTACAACCAGAACTCCATCACCCCCAGAAGACCATTTGAATATAAGATCAACTAAAGCTTTAACGCCACCAGCCTCAGCAATAGCACCCTGAAAAGTGTTTTCGTAACATTGCAGTTAGAAAATCAGAGAATATGTTCTTTCTGAGGAAAAATAAATGAGAAACTCAACCTTGTGCTCTTCCCCTACGGAAAGATTCCAAAGTCCTCCAGCAGCTTCTTCAGCAACTAGTCTGTTCATGGACCTTGCCAGCCTAGTTAGGATATCAATTCCTCCTTCTGCAACTTCTTTTGCAACATTTGCATTCACAGACAAGTTCGCTATTGCCTATATGATTAAGGAATGGAAATCTTTCATCAGACAAAAAGTTGAACATCAAAGGAAAGATAATAATTGAACACAATAGAATTGCATACTATTCAACGTTGTTAGTCTATGCGTATTATTTCTGTCATGAGCATTTTCTGCTTCACATACACCGAAGAAATATATACCTTAGCTGCCTCTGACTGAAGACCTTCTCGCCAAGATTTTGCAAGGTTTAAAAGGAGCCGTACTCCGCCATCTCGCATAACTGCCTCTGCCCTTCTACAATCTATGCTAGCATTTTCATCATCAATAACTACAAAAGTTGCAAGTCCAGTTGCTGCCCTTTCTTGAACTTCCTCCTGAGAGCTCTGCATCAAACTAAGCAATATTCTGGAACCTTGCTTGAGCCAAAAATCATCCAAACCTTGTGGATTGCTCTCAGCAATACGCAAAAGTGTGTGGGATAGGATCCACTCAAGCCAAGTCATTATCTCATCTGCAATTTTATCATTCATCATTGAACTCCTCCAGTCCAAAAACACATCTTTTCCCTTCTTTGCAGTATCGGAAAATAAAGAAGCTAGGCTTTCAAAAATGTCAGTGAAAAAGGCAAGTAGCAATTTGCCTTTGTATCTGCTAGTGGTAAAGGAAATGTCTTCTTCAAGAACTGGGCAATTCAACGCACACAAAACCTTCAAGCTGGAAGATGAGGACAACAATCTAGAAACAGCAGTTGGATCAATATCAGTTCTTGAAACATCTAAACCAATCAGTTTGGGCAGGTTATGCCAAAGATGCGAAACCACATTCCACTTCATACTTGATGTCCCTGCAACTGATAGATAGCGAACTGATAGTACATTTGCCAATGCTACTTCACTGACATTCAAACAGTCCAAGAACCCCACATCAAACAAATTTGGACAATATTTAGCCAAAGCATTGATCGCATCGGCTGAAACATCCCTAATTCCAGAGAGCCGAAGTTTCTTTAATTTAGGACAGCAGAAAGCAGTTGCTTTTATAGCGTCACTAGTTATCCTTTCAGAAAAATCTGGCCCAAGTTGGAGGCTTTCAAGTAGCTCATGGCGAGCCACAATCATAGAAAGAGTAGCATCTGTTATTTTCCTGCAGTAATCACCACTTATTTCATGTAAGTACCTCGATTGTAAATGTATTACTGCTTCAGCAGACTCTGCTCCACGAAACCTAAGCTTCTGAAGATTTGCACATCTAGAAGTCAGTGAAGCGGCCATAGCAGCATCACATTTGTGAGCACGAAGGTCCAATGAACCCCACAAGCATGGGGAAGCACCTAGAGCTCTCCATGTCCTGCATGTTGATGACAAGCTCGCTCGGTCACGATAATTTAAACAAGAAAACAATTGTATTACAGTGTCATCTGGCAAGCTGGTCCAATCAACATCCTCAACTCCACCAGAGGGCAAAACCCCACCCTCAATTTCAGGGTAGCTAGGCAAAACCACCGTCTCTTTACCCTTTTTTGCCACTTTACGCCTTACTCTACGACTCATATCTTGATCAGATCACGAAAAAGCCAAGAACTTTTAACAACTTTGGACCCCAAGCACCTAATTGTATAGCCAGTGAAGGAACACAACACGTCCCATTACCACATATCCTCAAAACTCAAACACCCAACAGGAGCAGCATAGAACAAAAAAGCCAACACGCTTTAACCTCAAAAACCCTTATCCTCAGAGAAGTAAATGAATTGGGTATCTAAACCAAACGGGATAAAGGATTTTCAATCATTAAACAAACCAAGGCAACCAATCCCAACAACCCAATGGAACAATCCTCGGGAGTTCACAATATGGGAAAAATCAACGGTATTTCCAAACCTTAAAAGCTATAAAGCTGGCGTGCAAAACCCTCCAAAATCTTGAAGCTTCCGGGTTAAATCAGTTGCCCTTTGTTGAGGCTGCATTGAAGAAGAACTAAGGGGCATGAAACAAATAAAAAGCTAAAAAGAGAATACGCACACAACAACCAGATGAAGAGTTGCAGATTGGACAATTCAGGTCTACAGATATAGAAAGAAACCCTCTAAGCACGTGTTCAGTCTCTCCCCTAATTTTTCCTTTTCTTTGTTGTTAGGCAACAGATGTAACAGATAGAAGCAAGTTGTATCTCTGTACCTATGGAGATGAGAGAAAATAGAAAATATACTAAAGACGAAGTTACTACTTACTGTAACAGCATTGAGATTGTTTATAAACACCACAGCTCTATCTAATGCAATGTCTTTATCTTCTTCACCCGATATTAAAGTGAAATCTAAATAAGTCTGACCAATGTTTGGAGCGAACTTGCATTAAAAGTAGTCATGATCAACGTTATTTTTTAGCCCAAAAGTGCATTTTTAACATCAAACGAAGGTCTATAATTTTTAAATTTAACTCTAACATTTTTCAAAATTATTAAATTGGACTCAAACTTTACTCAATTTTACGTTACAATCTGAATCTTAAAAAGTGAAAATTAAAATGATCAAATTTACAATTTTTTCAATTCTAACCCAACATTAATACTTCTATTACCTTTACTAATATGTTTTGTCACGTATTACTTGTCATAAAGAAGATACATGAGATTCTTATATCTCGGACAGTCGGTTTGGTATCAAGTAATGCACGATAGTCGCTCTATTTTTATAAACACTAACTATTAAGTCATGTCAGTCAAAACTAACACAAATGATGAAGATTAATGAAACAATTTCGTTTAATGATGTAGTTAAAACAAAGTCTTTTCAATAAAATTAAATCCCTTAATCAATATATTATTTCCCAGACGCTTCAGGTTGTTCCTTTCGTTTAATTCCCACCCTTTGCTTTCAGTTTATTCTCCGCCCGTTGTTAATAAGTTAAACGTCTTAAATTATATATTGTATAAAATCAAATAATAAACTTAATTTAAATAATTGTTAAGAGTCCTTCATATTAATAAAACCTCACTTTCTAATATTAGAAGGTTGAAACATTAGGAGAAGTCAATTACAAAACTTCCATGCTTTGGAACTTCGAAGAATATTCTAATTATTTCCGTTAAAATTAAATAATATTAAATGATATTTAACAATATAAAGGAAGATGTAGTGTTAATAATAGTGTATTAGATATTTACCAATTTATTTGGTCTTTCTAAAATAGTCGTTAAGGTATAAAAGGATCTTACTTATGTAAAGGTTCATTCAATTTTATAATGTAATAATCGTGATTCTAATTATAATTCCATAGGTTCCAAATTCTAATTGTACCTAGGAATGTCAATGGGTCGGGCTACGAGCCACCACTATTTATTTTTTTAAACAAAAAATTTTCAAAACGACGTAGTTTTGAAAATAACGGACGGGCCACGAATCAACATGGCCCGATTAACCTAGGCCAAAAAGTGAGTCAGGTCGGGTCAGGTCAATTTTGTCATCCCTAATCACACCAAATTTGACATAAGTTTGAAAATTTTCACAATAATTCATAACTCGTTCTAAATTAAACTTTATAATGTTGAAACTTCCTTTTTTTCTTAAAGAATAAAATTAGTTTAAGAATTTTTAATTCAATTACGCATTTAATAACACTAACTTTTTCCTAAATGAGTTGTTAAGATTATAAAAATTAATATAATTTTTTATTTTTATGTTATTTATAATGACTTTTTCAAGATTAATTTATAATTTTTTAATCTTTTTCAAAATTGTCTAATATTAAGGAGACCAAGAGTGATATTATTTATCAACTTAATTTTTTTATCAAAATTAGTTTTTTCTTGTACATCTTTAATTTATATTTTATTAAACTCTCATTTCGTTGCATCATAATATAATAATATAAAGTTAATATTTAGTTGATGTGTTGATAAACCTTCTTAATACACAAAATAGTAATTAAAGTTTATCATTATTTTATAATGGTTTACGGACCTAATTCTTTAAAATTAAGATTTTAAAAATAATATCATTTTTAAAACTTAAAATTAAAAAGAAGATTCTTCTGACTAAAATGAGCTGAGCCCATCAGTTTTGAACCGGATCTGACTGGGGTGAGCTTATTTGCCAAGCCTATAAACACCCTGTGTTAACTTATTGATGTGTTGTACATAACACCACGAGTTAACTCAAGAGGTGTTTGTTTATTGCTAAGCATCTTGATTAAACAATAAGTTCCACCAATGAACCTTGATGGCTTGAAAGTCTACATACATCCAATAGCTATGGCTGCAAAATCTGAGGATGATGACGAAAAAGAGCAAGAAATTTAATCATATGGGTCTTTTTTTAATATGGTAAACGATGGTGACATGGCACCAAACGCTGTCGTCTGGAGGATCTTAATTACCAGTAGAATCATTGGAAAGTATTATTACATGTCGGACATAGAGGCTTTGAGTCCGAGGTTGAAGACACAAAGCCCGAGTTTGATGGGAGGTAAAAGCGTTGAGAATTATGGTTCTTCTTCTTCTTCTTCCTGGTACTCTCGCTTTTGGTCCTCAGCTCGCAGAACTAAGCCTTTGACCTCTGCTTTTGACGACGTCGTTGCCAGAGCTCCGTCCTCCGATGGGCTCGTTCGTCGCCTCAGCCTCCTCGATCTCATCTTACTCGGTGTCGGAGCTTCCATCGGGGCCGGCATCTTCGTCGTTACCGGAACCGTTGCTCGCGATGCGGGACCCGGTTTGATCTCTGTTTTTGAGACTCATAAACGTTTATGGTCTAGAATTGTCGAACTTTTACTTTTTATTGCTACGAAAATTTCGTTGTACTGTAAACATTTTCAGCAGTTACAGGGCTTGAACTAAGTGAAAGTGCTCAACTCTGAATTAGCTATGCACTTTTTTGAAATGGGTTGGTCGATTTCGAATGAACGTCTCTGTTTTTGGTGAAAATTGTGCTCATGGTTTCAATGTTGGCGACTGAATTTGGTATTTTGTGACATTAAAATGCAGGAGTGACAATTAGTTTCATCATCGCCGGAGTGTCATGCATGTTGAATGCACTGTGCTATGCAGAGCTGGCTTCTCGATTTCCTGCTGTTGTGGGAGGAGCATATTTGTATACTTATACAGCTTTTAATGAAATCACAGCTTTCCTTGTTTTTGGGCAGTTGATGCTTGATTACCACATTGGGGCAGCTAGTATAGCAAGAAGTTTGGCGAGTTATGTTGCCACACTTCTAGAGCTGTTTCCCCTTTTTAAAGATCACATCCCAAGCTGGCTCGGCCATGGCGGTGAAGAGTTCTTGGGAGGAGCCCTTTCCATTAACATTCTAGCACCAATTCTCCTTACTCTTTTGACTATAGTTCTGTGTTGGGGTGTTGGAGAATCTTCTATTGCGAATGCATTCATGACCGTGACAAAGGTTCTCTATCCTACCTATAGCTTTCCAGTTTTCAATAGGGATAAGTAGACATGCACATATATACGCAGATAAGGGACAATCAAATCTTCAAAGCATCAATAACTTATACCCTACTATGAGAAAAGTAGTATGTTATTCTACGGTCTGAACCTTGTGCTCCTTATTGCGTTTTTTCACCCCTTCCTTTGTTCTGTTGCCTTCCGTTTTCTGACTAGTCATGGTCTTTGATTTACTTCTTGATACTGAATCAAATGTTTTAAATTAGACATCATTCTTAACGTATGTGTCAACTAAAACTGCTAAGTTACTTGACTCCCCTGCAGATTATCATTGTTATCATTGTCATCTTCGTGGGGGTCTTTAAGGTTGATGTTTCAAATTGGACACCTTTTGCTCCACATGGTGTTAAATCAATATTGACTGGAGCTACTGTTGTATTTTTTGCTTATGTTGGATTTGATGCAGTTGCAAATTCTGCTGAAGAATCAAAGAGACCACAGGTATCTTGTATAGATTTAGGTGCTAATTGTATAGTTTTTCCAAATCTATTTACGATCTTTTTGAAGTAATATCAGTCATTGCTTCCTGACTTAGAAACTGTAATATTATGGTATTCAGCGTGATTTACCACTAGGCATCATAGGAAGCCTTTCCGTTTGTATTGCCCTGTATATTGGAGTCTGTTTAGTAATCACTGGGATGGTACCATACTATCTTCTTGGAGAAGATGCTCCTTTGGCTGAAGCTTTTACGGAAAAGGGCTTGAAGTTTGTGTCTGTTCTAATTAGCATAGGCGCTGTGGCGGGACTCACAACGACCCTTTTAGTTGGTCTCTATGTTCAGGTGAATTCCATTTATGTTGTTGCATAGTTGACTTGCTTCAAAACATCTTTGTATGAGTTTGTAACAACATTTTTTTATGAGCAGTCTCGATTGTATCTGGGGCTTGGAAGGGACGGTTTACTACCTTCAATATTTGCTAAAGTGCACCCAATCCGCCACACTCCTATTCACTCTCAGGTCTGGGTTGGCATTGTCGCTGGTCTTATGGCAGGGCTGTTTAATGTGCATGTGCTCTCCCACATTCTTTCTGTTGGTTCATTGGTATGTCATCCTATTCTCTCTATCAAAAACCCAAAATATCTACTCCTGCTTAGATCATTTCTAAAATGGTTTAGGTTGCAGTAGCTGTGCTCAGTTTTGGCAGGAATGTTTGGTATTTCAAATGGCATGCAATGGGTGTGCCACCATGCGCTTGTAATATTGATAGAATCTTGTTGCCTGGTGTTGAGATTGTCCTCACAATTTAAAACTCACTATGGATCTGAATCATGTTAAATCTTTTGCAGACAAGCTACTCTGTTGTTTCAGCATGTGTTGTAACTCTTCGCTGGAAGGATAAATCAGGGACTGAATTTTCGTCACGATGGTTTCGTGCCTGGGATGAGGGTGTCATTTGTCTCATTGCAGTTGCCTTCTGTGGCTTCGGTGCTGGACTTATTTTCCGTTACAGTGTCTCATTTATTCTTCTAATTGTAGCATTTGTTTTAGCTATAATTGCCACTGCTGCTCTCTACCTTCGTCATGTAAGTCCTATTTATCCATGCATGGCATACAACTCCTTTGTGATCGCTTTACATCTGTTATTCATGTAAAGTTCTAATAAGGGTCAATCCAAGATCTTGATAGTGTGTTTTGTTTAGAATTTTTAACTTGAAATTTGCACGTGATTGATTGTACTCTCTACAGGGATGCTGTCCCTTTTTTACAAATTCATAACTAATATTCTTCTTCATTCCCTCTTTTCACCATTCTTTTTTCTCAGTCCTATGAAGATGCCAGAGGATTTTCTTGCCCTGGGGTTCCTGTTGTGCCAACCATTAGCATCTTCGTCAACATGTTTTTGTTTGCTCAGGTGAGTTTTCTGGAATACCAGTTCCGTCTTTCCCATCACTAAGACATGCTAAAGTCAGCTGGTCAATCATGTTCCTTTTCCTACTTCTCTTGTTAATCTTCTTTTTACAGTTGCACTATGAAGCATGGATACGATTTGTGATCCTCAGCATTATCATGGTTGGGGTATACGCATCATACGGGCAGCATCATGCCAAGCCCAATTCTAATGAGACAATTATTTATCAGAGAGCTCCTCAAGAAGCAACCCGATAGTTGGCATGCGAAGGAATACCAATGATATCAATAAAGCTTGGTGCTAAGGAATACCAATGATATCAATAAAGCTTGGCGCTGAGGATTTATGCCCTGTATTTGTCACATGAATATATCTGTATCAATCACAATTGTTGTCTGGTAGAAGATGATTCAGTAGTTCTGGACTGGAATCTATCAGTGTGTACATATAGTTAGTTTTTCCTCGCAAGCGACATAAATAGAGACCTTAAGAAAACCTAATCTTATTCATAAGAATTTTCCCGTACATCTCCTTGTGCAAGAACTTTACATCTCATTCAGGCTTATATAGAAAATGTTGCTAAGATGGTTCTTTCACTGAACTTCCAATATCATTCTCTAGTGGAATTGATGGATATGAAAACTATAAACTTACAATATCAACTTAATTGCTTAGCATTACAGGGAGTTAGCAGAATGTCTATAATACTTCAAAGGAGGAAAAGCTGAATTACAATTTCAACTTGGTACCTAAGTTAATGCATAATATCTTGTATATGCGTAAACCTTTTGATCTTTCCAGGGATGCCACTTTTTGAAGCTTAATCTGCTCTCTGAACTTGGCTGTGAACTCACCGGCCTTTTTATCCATTTCATCAGATTCATTGACGTCTTGGTTGCGAGCCACAGCAACTTCATCTTTAAATTTACGACTTTCAATCCTGGTGTATTCCTCTGATTGCACAACATTTTCATAACATTCCATTTCTTTCTTCCTGTACTTTTCAAATGATGGCTTTAGTGTGTGAAACTGAGCATCACGATTGTTCAGTTTGGTGCCTACTGCAAATTTATCAGGTTTCCCTTCCTCCATTTCATCTGTCCAAGTTTTCATCACCTTTTCTTCATCAATTGTTCTGCCAATTCGCTTCTTCAAACGATCTCTACTGTTTTCTTCAGCATTTCTACTATTTTCTTCAGCATTTTCGGCCTCTGCAGTAAATTTAGTATCCTGGATTTTGGAAAAAATAAAGATACGAGGCCAGATTTGAAACCTGATCAAACTAAACCGAGTTCGTTGACTTCGGATTGAGCCTATATGGCAAGCCTAAATCATGGCTATAAAAAGTGTGGATGGGAAATTCTTTGCTCTTTTTTTTTTTTTAGGAAATTAATCCACTTCGTTAAATTGAAACATTCTTATAAAGCAGAGAAAAAAATTTAGGAGAAATAGAATTCTCAAAAAAGATACAATCAGAGTAGAAATAAGATGCTCTAGTAAGATAATGAGCAACCTTATTCGCAGATCATTTAACAAACATCACAAAGACATGAGGTAAAGATGCTAACAAATCCTTATAATCATTGATCACACTGCCAAAATGAGATAACATACGAATAACGCTCTTGAGAGCTTTAACAACCACCAAGCAGTCAGTCTCCACAAGCACCCTCTCCCAAGTTTTGTCTTTCAACCAGCTAAGCACCTCCTTCACTCCAATAGCTCCAGTAGCTTCAGGAGCAAAGCATCCCACCCTACAGACTTGTCGCGCCTCCAATAAAGTTCCAGCGCGATCCTTTACAGCAAATTCAAAACTAAACTGTTTCTCAGTCTTGAACACAACCCTATTTACATTCACCTTGAATTGATTAACTTCTGGTCTGCACCACAGCTCCTTTTCCGTATAGTCACTCGACAATCCCATTGAAGATTTCAGTGAGTTTTCTTGAGTTTTCTGCCATTATTCAAGGCCAATCCTTGCCGATGAGATGATCAAATCAATATAAGTAGAAATTTGTTGCCAAACTAAATCATTCCTGGCTTTCCAATTCTGGCAGCAAATCATACAAGCCTCCTGACTACCATGATTTTGATCCTGACTACCATGATATGCTCATGTAGTTAGTCTATTTTTCTTTGTTTTCTCAAAATTGGCCTTATATCTATGGGTAAAAGATGCCAGATTCACGATTGTTGAAAATTTTCACATGATTTTAATTTTTCAAAAATTATTTTATCTTAGTTTTAGTTAAACAGCAACGATAATTACATGAACTGTCGTTATCCTATAACCCCCGAGATCGTATTTCACAAGACATGGAAGACTATAAATCAACTATTAATTAATCTAATTAAGTTACGAAAAGTTAAGGTAAACTCACTTCCAAACAACAACGAAAAGAACATGTACTACAAGTCATCACGAAAAACAAGTACTGCAATTTGCATATGCATTTTCCTGCATACAAATAAGATATGTAAATAATTAGGTCCCTTGCGAGAGAGGTAAAGTTCTGACCTCAAATTTTGAATTACTGCACATATGAGGAGAGTTTTAACTCGTGGCCTCATTTAAATCAAAAGAGCTCCTTGTAACCATTTCTAGTTGACTGATCCTATCTCTATTTGAAAAGACAGACATCTTCAAGGTTGAAGAAATCGAACCTATGAAATGGTCAAACCAAGCCCACTTTATCCGATCAAGACTTGCTCCGCTTTACCTGCCCATTCTGTCATTGATGGAGAAAATCCGTAATGAGCACATGGTTAAAATAACTTGCATTCAAAATTTTAGCTAGACAAATTCAACCCTCTCTCCATAGTCGCGGTTTCCAAGAGCATCCCTATGAACTTTGGCCTCGAAAGTCTTGGTATCTTCATCTTCATGAATGGCTTGAAAAGTTATAAAATAAAGAACTCCATGAAAAGTGTTGTAATTTGCCTTGATGGTCTTCTTATATTTTCAGTGTGTCTAGAAAAAAATAGAGAAAGATGAATATAACGTATATGCATGATAGATGAAAATGAATCGCTGCTTATGCGATAGAGGTAATCCATTCTTCCATTTCACTATACTCAAATGGAATGCCAAGAGCGATTTCTTTGTAAACCCTCTGTGGGTTTTTTATAGTCTTGTCTTTTGACTTGGTGTGGTTCTCTTGTTAAAGGTTTTATTCGTCGTATTCTGCTTATGTCCACCATGGATGCGGATCAGGTTTCTGAGGATATGGCTAGTTTAAAACTTGGTGGTGCGGAAGAGGAAGAGATTATTTTTGCTGAGGGAGAGATTAGGGAGGAGGTGGATGATGCCTCTTTATGTGTTGTTGGTCGGTTCCTTACTGAACGACCGGTAAATTTTACGGCAATGAAGCATACTCTGGCTGCTCTTATGAAGCCAGTCATGGGGATGTCGGTGAAAGAGATTAATGGTGACATTTATATGTTTCAATTTTATCATGCTGTTGATATGCATCGAATTCTTGATATGAGTCCTTGGACTTTTAATAATCAAGCTTTGCTCATGGAGAAGCTAGGAGATTATCAGCACCCATGTGATGTCCCTCTGAATCATATGTATATATGGGTGAAGGTGTTTGGTTTAAAATCTGGTTTTAAGTCTGCCAAAGTGGTGCAGCGTTTAGGGAATATGATCGGTACTTTTGTCGAAGCTGACCCAAATAACTATGAGAAGACATGGCGTGAGTACTGGAGAATTAGGGTGAAGTTCGATATCGGAAAGCCAATCAAAGAATCCATTCGATTGAGGAAGGAGATAACAAATGAATGGATAAATGTCAATTTTGATTATGAACGGATTCCCACTTTTGCTTCTTATGTGGGATTATTGGTCATAGCGAAAAATTTTGTCATCTGCTTGTTCAAGCTAATGGTGTTGCTATTCAAAGGAGGTTTGGGCCACATCTTCGTGATGGGGGAAGAAGGAATAATAATCTACTCGGTGCGAAGTGGCTCAGAGATGATTCCTCTTTTGTCGGTAGTTCTTCCGGTGAGGTGTTAGGCGGCAAAGGAGGAGAACGAGGTGAGGATGGAAGGTCCGAGAATCAAGGAATCAATGTTCAAAATTCAAACGGCAATCCCCATAATTCAGGAGGGGAAGAGGGTAACAGGGAAGGAAATATGCATTTAAAAGATTTGGGAGATAAGGGTAGCATTAACGATAAGTCAATGGAGATTGATGAGGGTGAGGCTGATTTTGCTACTATCGTGGACCCGAAGAGAAGACGAACTGGGCTTGAGGGCCAGGTGGGCGAGCAAGTTGAAAACCCAGTTAATGAGGAATTGAATGATTCTACAAGCAAATATTCCAATGCTTCAAAAAACGGGAAGAAGGCGGGCTCTGTGACTCAGACCCGCCAAACCAAATGAGTTGCATTAGTTGGAACTGCCGTGGGCTCGGCAACCCACGTGCAGTAGAAATGTTGAAACAGATGGTTCGTGAGAATCGGCCAAATTTTATTTTTTTAGTTGAAACTATTTGTTTACTTTCTAAAGTTGATGAAATAAAAACAATGTTGAATTATGATGGTTTTTTTGCTGTTGATTGTGTGGGTCATAGTGGTGGGCTTGCACTCTTATGGAAAGGTGTAGATTCTATTAATCTACTTGACTCTTCTAATCGTTTTATTGATACTGAGGTTCGGTTAGCAGGGCTGGACCCATGGAGGTTAACTGGTTTT
>JANQAP020000091.1:1280820-1296660 GCA_026874005.2 Erythroxylum coriaceum
GTTAGTCCTTTGCCCTGGATGTGCATTGGGGACTTTAATGATATTCTTTCTGCAACTGAGAAGGTTGGGGGTTTAGACCAACCAAATGCGTTGATTCAAGGTTTTCGGGATGCTGTTACAACAGCTGGTTTGCTTGATCTTCCATGTGCTGGTTATGGCTTTTCTTGGGATAATGGCAGAGAAGGTTCAGATCATGTAGAAGCTAAATTAGATCGTTGTTTGGTGTCTCAAAGCTGGAAATTTCTGTTTAATCAAGCTGTGGCTCGTATGCTTGACTTATCTTCTTCCGATCATCTTCCGATTTTGTTGCAATTGCGTGTTTTTGTTCCTAAACATCAGGTTCGTCTCTTTCGTTATGAGAATAATTGGGCCTCTGAGCCTGAATGTCGCGTGATTGTGGAGGAATGTTGGAATGTTGATAATGGGGAAGGGCTCCTTGGGAAGCTCAGTTGCTGTGTTAAAGCTTTGGATAGTTGGGGAAAAAATTTCAAGAATAAATTCAAAGCGGAGATCGATGATTGCCGTCGGATTTTAAACCGTTACAAAGGTAGGAGGAGAATTGTTGAGCGCCGAAGATACTTAGAAGCGAAACAGAAATTGGGTCAGTTTTTAAGCCAGCGGGAAACTTATTGGAAGCAGAGGGCCAAGGTTGATTGGCTTAGAGAAGGGAATCTTAATACTAAATTTTTTCATGCGCGAGCTTCGGAGAGGAGGAGGAAAAATAATTTAGAACAACTACGCAACAGTAATGGTGATTGGTGTAACTGGGATTCGGGTTTGGATTCAGTTATTACTAGTTACTTCGACTCTCTTTATACTTCACAGAATTGTGACTTGCAGGATGTCCTAAGTTATGTGCCAGAGATGGTTTCCAATGCTGATAATGAGTTGCTTTTGGAGCCATTTTTGCCTGAGGATGTCAAAGAAGCTGTCTTCAGTATGGGTATTGACAAATCCCCAGGTGTGGATGGTTTGAATCCGGGTTTTTTCCAACATTTCTGGAGTGTGATTGGACGGGAGGTATCAGATTTTTGCATAGATAGTCTTGCAAGTGGTGACTTTCCTCAGCAGCTCAATGAAACTATTTTGGTGTTAATACCAAAGAAGCCGCAACCTGAAACGATGATGGATCTTCGTCCCATTGCTCTATGTCAAGTCTTATATAAGATTATGGCAAAAATGTTGGCTAATAGACTGAAGCCACTACTTTCACGGATCATCTCTTTGGAGCAAAGTGCTTTTGTTGCGGGCAGACACATTCAAGATAATTCAGTGATTGCTTATGAGGTGCTACATTCTATAAGAGGGAAGAAGAAAGGCAAAACGGGTATGGCAGCGTTAAAAATAGATATAAGCAAGGCTTACGACAGGCTGGAATGGTCTTTTCTGAGGGAGATTATGTTCAAGATGGGCTTTGGCGCTACTTGGGTCCAAATGATTTTACGGTGCTTGTCTACGGTGAGCTATAGGGTACTGCAGCAAGGGAAAATGTTGGGTCCAATTACTCCGACCAGAGGGCTTAGGCAGGGGGATCCTCTCAGTCCCTATTTATTTATACTTTGCGCTGAGGTACTTTCTCGTTTAATAAAAGCTCGTGTGGACACAGGGGACATTCATGGTTGCATTGTGAAACGAGGTGCTCCAATGATATCCCACTTATTTTTTGCCGATGATAGTGTGTTGTTTTTCAAAGCCACTGATAGAGAAGTTGGGAATATTCAAGCAATTATGAGGATTTATGAAAAGGCCTCTGGCCAAGCAATTAATTTTGCTAAATCCCTTATATATTTCAGTCCTAACACTCCTACAGCTATGAAGATATCTATTTGTGGATCTTTGGGTGTAGTTGAGCATGATGATCTTGGTAATTATTTGAGATTGCCAACTGCCATTGGGCGTAATAAAAAAGATGTTTTCAAATTTGTGAAAGATAAGGTATGGCAGAGGTTGCACTCATGGAAACATCGATTTCTTTCCAAGGCAGGGAAAGAAATTCTGATTAAATCTGTATTACAAGCCATCCCGAATTATGCTATGTCACTGTTCTTGCTCCCTAAGGGGACGTGTGAGGAGCTTGAGAAGGTTTTTGCAGATTTTTGGTGGGGCAGAAATTCACGAGGGTCTGCGAATTTACATTGGATGTCATGGGAGAGGTTGTGTAAGCATAAATCATGTGGGGGTTTGCAGTTCAAAAGAGTCCGTGAGTTTAATATTGCTTTATTGGGGCGGTTAGGATGGAGAATCCTTACTAATCCTAATTCATTGATGGCGAAAGTTCTGAAGGCTCGTTATCTTGCTAATTCAGATTTCTTGCAGGCTCAGATTGGTTCTAATCCGAGCTATGTGTGGCGGAGTATATTGGAATCTCAACAATTAATTAGAGAAGGAGTATGTTGGAAGATAGGGGATGGTAGTCAAGTTTCTATATGGATGGACCCATGGCTCCATGATCCTGAAAATCCATATGTCGCAACCCAGTTCAATGATGACAAGCAAGTGTTTATGGTTAGTGATTTGATGGTCAATGGCAATTGGAATATTGATTTAATTCGGTCGGTTTTTATTGAAAGGGATGTGCACTTAATTCTATCAATTCCTTTGAGCAATGATAATGAAGATTCCCGGTTTTGGTTACTTGATCAAAAGGGGCACTATTCAGTCAAAACAGCATATAGTAGTTTAATTTCAAATATTGGAAGGGTGAATGCAGAGTTAAAAAACATGTGGACGAGGATTTGGAAGCTATCTCTTTCTCCACAGGTCAAGAATTTTATATGGCGAGCGGGAAATAATATCGTGCCTACAAGGGAAGTGTTGTTGAGTCGACATGTCCCAGTGCCTCATATTTGTCCATTTTGTAATCTGGAAACAGAGTCTACTTTACATCTGTTAGTTCGATGTGGATACGCAAGACAGGTTTGGACAACTTCCTATATTGGTTGGTATCAATCGATTGTTGCAACTTTTATTGATTGGTTAGTAGCTGTGACTCGTTTATTTAATGATTCTGATGCTTGTATGGTGTTGTGGACGTGTTGGGCTATCTGGAATTCAAGAAATCATATTATTTGGGAGAATAAATATTGCGCACCTTTACAAACTTGGATGAGTGCACAGCGCACACAATCTGATTGGCAAAATGCCCAAGTGAAGGTCTCCAGTGCAGCACAGCAGAGAAAGAACAGATTGTGGCACAAACCAGGGGCTGGTTGGTTCAAAGTTAATGTAGATGCGGCTACAAATGTTGATGGATCAACAGGTGTGGCTTTTATTGCTCGAGATGAAAATGGTAGTTTCAAAGCTGCTAGAAACATGTTAATTCCAGGTGCTTTTAGTCCAAGAATCGCTGAAGCTTTTGCGTTAAAGGAAGCACTAAGTTGGCTATATGATAAAGGTTGGGATCGGGTAGTAGTTGAGACAGATTGTCAGGAGGCTTTCTATGCGGTCGAAGGCAGGTTAAATGATGATTTAACTCCTTTTGGAGCAGTTATTCGAGATATTCGACGATTAAAACAACAAGCTCCATTCTGTTGTAGCTGGAGCTGTGTCTCTCGTCATGCAAATATGGCAGCTCATA
This sequence comes from Erythroxylum coriaceum, assembly GCA_026874005.2. Taxonomy (NCBI): domain Eukaryota; kingdom Viridiplantae; phylum Streptophyta; class Magnoliopsida; order Malpighiales; family Erythroxylaceae; genus Erythroxylum; species Erythroxylum coriaceum. Next base: position 1,284,398 of record JANQAP020000091.1, read on the forward strand.
AGCTAGCCCAAGCTACTAGATTAAATACTAACGTTGGAGAGTGGATTGAACAACCACCCAACTTTGTAATGGACGTTTTATTGAATGAGTTGAGTTAATAAAACAACCCTTTTTTATTCAAAAAAAAAATGGAATGCCAAGAGAATTGCGGTCAGAATGCATAACGTCAAAACCTTCCTAATGCTTCGTATTGATCCAATTGTAAAATATAAGACTTAGATCTTACATTGATTAAATACAAAATTGGTGTGAGATTTATAAAAATTTTGGACTTTTTACTCTTACAAACTAGCTTTTGAAGTATGGTTCTCCTAAAGCTCTTATTAATTAGTATCAGAGCCGATCTTAAAGTGGTAGTCCACGAAGTGATAACTTGGGAGTGCCAGCCATGACCAACAAGGATCTCGGAGTGGTGGCCCATAGAGTGATAACTTGAAAGTGTCAGTCATGACTAATATGGCCATGACTAATAAGAACGTTGATTTTTATGAGGAGACCAATATTACAGTTTAATCCAATAAAATATGAGATTTGGATCCCACATTAATTAAATATAAAATTAATAGAAAATTTATAAAAACTTTAAACTCTCTCTTATAAACTAACTTTTAGGATGTGACTCCTCTAAAATCGTTATCACCTAATTACCAAAAACACGCACAAATACTAGTGAAAGAATTGAAAGATAAGTCAACTACACAATTCTTGTATAAGGGCGTGTAAAGGGCGCGAGATGAGATCTCCTCATCCTTATACTCAATTGGCTCAACTGGCAAAGGCTTGGGTGGTGTAGTGCTTGCCATGTTGACGACCTGTAGGGTGGGGGTTCGAATCTTGAGGGCAACCTTTAAGATTTGGGCCCCTTGTATGGTGAGATCAGTGGGTAAGCCCAAGTCCCTGGTCAGTTAAGGCACATCCCGCAATTTACATCCTCCACCAATCCTAAAGGCACGGGAGGTGGGGGCTCCTAATGTTGGAGTTCAAATTTTTTTTTTTTCCTTATACTCAATTGGCTCGAATTCAAACGTACACAATGTATCTGCCTTCAGCTCTGGTGTGAATTTTCGATTGAGTAAATCAACACGTCTTCCTTCATCTTCTGACATGTCGTCTTCATCTTCATCCTCATCCTCATCCTCATCCTCATTCTCATCCATCTCACACTCAGTCTTCTTCCTTCATTACCTCACCATAAACATCACCTCCCTCTGAATAAGAACATGACATATTTTCCTTCATTAGTAAAATCACTTCCCCCTTCTTTCTCTTCAATCTTTGGCTTCTTAGCCTGTGGTTGTTCAATTACAGCTTCATCCCGAGGTTGCTTAGCCATCTTGCAGGAAAAAACAAAAACAAAAACAAAAACTAACAGGAAGAAAAAGCAAACACAATGATACAATCTGAGATTTGTATATCACTTCCACTTATCTTAAATTTTGGCCTAAGCAATTTGGCTGTTGCAGGACTGAAATTGCAATTCTAACGATCGGAACTATCTACACAGTAAAATACGTTGGGTAATCTGATCCGCCTGTATCAAAACTAATCTTGAAATCATTGCATATTAGTTATCTTGTAAACAAACATTACACCGCAATAGAAACTGAAGCATTTGCCGTTGCTGCTCTCTGCATTCGTCATGTAATTCCTACTTATCCATAGATGACCTACAACTCCCTATTGATTGCTTTCATCTGCTAAAGTTCTAATAAGGTCAATTGTTAAATTTTATATAATTGGGCCTAAATAAACTGAGCACATATATGCTCAAATGAGGTTCTATCCTAAAACCAATTGGTGATAAGAGGAGTAACTCACTAAGCTTATATGCATGTTCAAGGCCTTGTATTCTTTCAATGTGGGACAAACGCCCACTTATATTCCAACATCAATCCAAGATCATCCAAGATCGTGATAGTATGTTTTGTTCATAAGTTTTTACATGAAATTTGATCGTGTGATTGATTGTAGTCTCTACATAGATGCTGTCCTTTTTTCGCAAATTCATAGCTAATATTCTCCTTCATTCCCTCTTTCACCATTTTCTGGCTCAGTCCTACGAAGATGTCGGAGGATTTCTTGTCCCGGGGTTCCTGTTGCGCCAATCACTAGCATCTTCGCGACATGTTTTTGTTTGCTCAGTTGAGTTTTCTGGAGTACAAGTTTCATATTTCCTATCACCAGGACATGCAAAAAGCCAGCTTGGTCAATCATGTTCCTTCTCCTGCTCCTCTTATTAATCTATTTATGCAGTTGCACTATGAAGCATGGATCAGATTTGTCATCCTCAGCACTATCATGGTTGGTGTATACGCATTATACGGTCAATATGATGCCAAGCCAAATTATAATGAGACAATTGTTTATCAGAGAGCTCCTCAAGAAGCAACTCGATGGTTTGCACGAGACGGGATACCAGTGATATCAATAAAGCTTGTTACTGAGTATTTATGTCTTGTCACATGTATATATTTGCATCAATCTCAGTTGTTGCCTAGTAGAAGATGATTCAGTAGTTCTGGACTGTCAATCTATCAATCAGTGTGTAAATATGATTAGTTTTTCCTTGAAAGTAACAGAAATAGAGACCTTTGAGAAAACCTAATCTTAATTCTCAAGAATTTGCCCCTGCATCTCCCTGTATAAGAACTCTACATCTCGTTCAGGCTTATATGGGAAATGTTGCTAAGATATCCACAATCGTTACTTTTGTGCCTCTAAGCTTCCAATATCATTCTCTAGTGGAGTTGATGGATACAAAAATTATAAACTTGCAATATCAACTTAAATATGCATTACAGGGAGTTAAAACAGAATGTCTATGATACTTCAAAGGAGGAAAAGACGAATAACAATTTCAACTTCATACCGAAGTTAACGCATGGTATCTTGTATTTCACCTGAAATAGTTACTAGTTGTGCGTAAACCTTTTGATCCTTTCCGGGATGTCACTTTTTGAAGCTTAATCTGCTCTCTGAACTTGGCTATGAACTCACCAGCCTTTTTATCGATCTCATTAGATTCATTGACATCATCTTGGTTGCGAGCCACAGCAACTTCATCTTTATATTTACGAGTTTCAATCCTGGTGTATTCCTCTGGTTGCCCACCAACATTTTCATCACATTCCATTTCTTTCTTCCTGTACTTTTCAAATGATGGCTTTAGTGTGCGAAACTGAGCATCACGATTCTTCAGTTTGGTGCCTACTGCAAATTTATCATGTTTTCCTTCTTCCATTTCATTTGTCCAAGGTTTCATCACCTTTTCTTCATCAATTGTTCTGCCAATTCGCTTCGTCAAACGATTTCTACTCTTTTCTTCAGCATTTTCTGCCTCTGCAGTAAATTTAATATCCTGGATTGTCCCAACAGATTTTCCCCTAGATGAACTTTCAAGGGGTGATAAGGGTTTCTTATCCAATTTCAAAGTACCCAATGAACCCGCTCTTATATTTCTAGTCAGGTTCTTCAACCTATCCTCTGAACTTTCTTTCACCTCCTTTCTGAACAAAGAACCACTACTATACCTCCTCAAATGAAATGCATTCAGTGTAGGCCCATTATTCAAAGTACTTCTTCCAGGTGACTGCGTGACAGGAGGATAAGATGCACGAAAACCTTTCTTTTTCCCCAACTCTTCTGCTTCAGTGTTGGCCAATTTAGAATTATCAGAATGAGAGGGACAGAGTCTTGTTGATAGGTATGAAACTGTACTAGCTTCAGACAACAAAGATGATTTCGACATTAATGACTGCGATTTTACAGCTTCAATTTGAGTTTCATCAACTGAGATAGGGCTAAAATCTGGGTGGCAACTCGATGCAGAGCCTGTTTCTTCTTTCATTTCCATACTTTTAGATCTCGAATCCCGTGGGATTTGAGGAGGCGAAACAACAGTTTCATTAAACTTCTCCTCCAGGTTCATAGCACCCATGTCACCGAAGATCTCATTTTTGTTGCTTCTTTCAGAGCTAGACCCTCTTTCTTCGCTAAATTGACCAAGAATCGAGTTTCTAACCCTGGATTTCAAACTTGTAACAGGCAATTCCTGCGATTCACCACGTTCATCACGAGTATAGACCATGGATTCATCTCGAAAGTACACAGAATTCCGAACTTCAGTCAGATTATTCTCAGTTTGCTCAAACGGAACTTGAAATCCAGCTTCAGAATTGAACGACTGTGTTTTTCCTTGTTCATCAGTAACATAGCTAAAATTACCAACACCAACCACAGACTCACTGCCCTGGTACTGAGCATACCGCGTTTGGTACATGTTTTTCTCATCATACCCACATGAATTTCCATCCCCATCTTCAAAAATAGACGAAACATGAAAAATCCTAGAAATATACGAAGACTGTGAATCTTCAATTGTGGCGTAGGTGTCATCATCCATTTCAGAATTACTTCTGCGACTAAACAAGCCATAGCACACAGCAACTCCAATAAACATCAAGGGAACAACCTCCCAGAACTTGGAGAGTATGGTCTCGATAGGAGCATGGGAAGGCAACAGTGGAATAGCAACGAGAAAGAGCACAAATAAGAGAGACTTACAAAAAAAGTGAGTGAACAACTTGTTTTTACCCATTGATTGTGCTTGGATCGTCGAGTATATCTCCTGGAAATGAAGCCGAGGCTTGGAGTATGAGGAGGTGAAGAAAGGAAGACTTTGAAGGCAAGGAAGAAGAGAGAGTTAAAGAGGGATGGTCGTTTCTAAAGGAGACGAAGAAATTCGAAACTGTTGTTATTCTGACCGTTTGAACTAAAAGACGAATATGTCTTTTCCATTGAATAATCTGCAGGCCTTTCAGGGAATGGATAACTACCACAAGTAAATGATCATATTCAATAACATACCACTAGGCATCAGAGCAAGTCTCCCTGTTGTATTATCCTGTATACTGGAGTCTATTTAGTAATCACCGGGATGGTACGCTACTATCTGCTTGGAGAAGATGCTCCTTGCCAAAGCTTTTACTGAAAAGGGTTTGAAGTATGTTTTTCTTCTAATTAGCAATGTTGTGACGGTGAGCTTTGGAGTAACCAGTACGGTGATTTTTTTATGACAAAAAGGTTACTGATTCAAGTTACAGAAACAGTCTCTTTATATGTAAAGAGAAAGTTACGTATATTGATAACATTCTCTCATTTCTCACAAAGCGATAAATCTTGTGTATTGTTTGTGACGAGTCACAAAATTTTAGTTGGTCTCTATTTTCAGGTGAATTCCACTCATGTCTTTGCATAATTAACTTGCTTTAGTACATTTTTTATGAGTTTGGGACAACATTTTTCTCATAAGCACTCATGATTGCATATGGGGGTTGGAAGGGATGGTTTAATGCCTTCAATATTTGCTAAATTGCACCCAATCCACCACACTCCTATTCATTCTCAGTTCTAGGTTGGCATTGTTTCTGGTATTATGGTAAGGTTGTTTAATGTGCATGTGCTCTCCCACATTCTTTCTATTGTTTCATTGGTATGTTATCTTATTCTCTATCAAAAACCCAAAAGATCTTGTCCTGCCTAGATCATTTCCAAAATGGTTTAGGTTGCAGCACCTATGCTCAGCTCATGTAATTTTGTGTGGTATTTTAGATGGCAAGCTATGGTTGTGCCACCATGTATTTATAATATTGATGGAATCTTGTTGCTTGATATTAAGCTTATCCTCACAATTTATATTGTTTTACACATGTTCTTATTGTAATTGTTTTTTTAATTTAACATTTGAGATTTTTAACTTTTAGGATCATCAAAGTGTGGAGAATACCTTTTTCTTTTTAACTGATGCATATGATAACTCAGATAAACCACTTTAACAAGTCGATGAAGGTGAACTTTTAAAGAGCATTAGCATGAATCTAGTAGTTAGTACTATTCACATATGTCAATCCTTCATGAATTTAAAGAAGGTAAAAAATTTGATATTTGTACTTTATACATAAATTATATTTAAATTAATATTATATAAAACATGTTTATTTTAGGGGATGATATATATTAGACTTGGTCCCACTGAAGTTAAAACAAACCTTCATGTTATTATGATCGTGGTTATAGAAATGACAAGAAAGGCAACTTTTGGGTTATCAAAAATTATTATGAAAAAGCTTAGGCAGACGAAAGATTTGGAAAAGTAATAAGTCAATAAAGTTTACCAACTTTAAAAGATCCCTTATTTTTTAGTTATTCATATCTTAAAGTACATTTTTTAAAAAAGAATTACAAATAATATATACTTTCTTGCTATTATAATCGTGGGCTATAAAAATGATAAGAGAGAAATTTTTTGAATTATCAAAAATTCTTTTGGAAAGACTCGGGCAACCGAAAGATTTGAAACAATAATGAGACAATAGAATTTATTAAATTCAAAACATTTGTTATTTTTTAGTTATTCAAGTATTTTTTAAGAAAAATGAAAATAATTACAAAAATTATTTGTGATTTTATTAACAATACAAGTGTTTTGCAAAATAAAATTTTTACAATTTATATAAAAACCCAATAAAAGAAAGAAGCCCAAAGAACCGAAGAGAAGCCCAACAAGCCTAAGAAGAAGTGTAATAATAAAACAAATTTACTTGCTTTATTTTTTCAATAAAAGGCAATTAAATTTATTAAAATATAAAATTCAAATATGTTAAAATTGTATAATTAAAATAAATTATCTAATAAATTTGTTAAAATTGTATAATTAAAATAAATTATCTAATAAATTTGCCGACCGAATTCAAAGTAAACAACTCAACTATGGGCTGTTTTAGCAACAACCAAGCTTATGTTGTCTTCTCCGATAAATGGATTCTAGCCCACAAATGCATCATCCGAAACGCCGTCGTTTCTGAGGAAGAAAACCTTAGACCTCGTACAGGAGAAGTGTTTGGGGAGAGAGTGAGGGAGATCAAAAAATGGCAGGAGCAGAGGATTTTGTAGAAGCAGACAATGCAGAGGCCATAATCACTAGAATCGAACACAAATCTCGTAAGATCGAAAGCTTACTGAAACAGTAAGATTAAATCTTTACTCTTGTACCCGCCAATGTCTCTTTCATTTTCTGGCAAACATCTTAAATTCAGTCGAAATCTCTTTGTCAGGTCCAAACCCGTGGAAGCCCTCAAAACTGCTCTTGAAGGTTCGCCGCCCAAGACCCGAGACGAGCGTTGCAAGGTTTTAGTAGTTACCAATTTTGCTTATGCAAACAGAATTGCGTTTCTTTTTGGTTCTGTCTCTGTTTTGATGCAATTTTATTGTTTTTTATTTTCAATTGTTAAGTTGTGAAGATGAGAAATTGGGTCCAATTTTGTGGTGGGTTTCTCGATTCTTTGCAGTCTGCCAATTGGATAGCGGTGCATAGAGCAATCATGGCTATAAAAGATGTGGATGGAATGTTCTCTGCTTTGGATCCTGAGTACTATGATATTCTCATGAAGTTAGTGTCTTTTCTTTGTTTTCTCAAGTTTGGCTTATATCAATGGGTGAAAGCTGCTGTGTTCAGCATTGTTGAAAATTTTCATGTGATTTTAATTTTTCAGAACACTATACCAATCAAATATTATTAAATTCCATAAAAACTAATAATTACAGAGAAATTTGTGTCTTTCACCTTATATCTATTGAGCATTTATTGTAGCTGGAATCAATGTCTTTGCTCTGTTATTTCTTAACCTTTTTCATGGCAGATCATTGTAGATGCAGTTTGGATCTCCATTGTTCTTTCTGTTTCTTTGACATTATTGGTATTGTGTGTTATAGCTTACTTTACTTTGGCAAGGATACGTATGATTAGGATCTCATCATTCTTGATCTTCAGGATTTTGTCTTGTTCGACTCTATTAGGATTGATATATCATTACTGTTATATCGTTGTTGCCGTATGCACATATCAATTGACGATTCTTGTTCATAGAAGTTGTTAATGCACGGATGAATATATAAGTACGGCATATTTTAAGTTCAAGCACCACTATTAAAGCTGTTATCTTGATCTTTCACTTTCTTTCCTGGAGTATTCAGTTACAATAGTGCATTTGCTAGTTGATTTGCAAAATGTGTAAAATTGTAGAAAGTTTTAAGAAGTGTGATGATCCACAGGTATCTGTACAGGGGTTTGTCCACAGGCGACCGACCAACGTGCGACCAGTGCCTCAGGATACACGAGAAGTTGACAGAGAAAGCTGGTTTGGGTTGTATACTTCGGACACTTGCAGACACGGTCAATACCGTGTGACATGGTTCAACCATTTGCTCATAGTTATTGCAGTCACCATCTTCCTGGCTTTCTCTTGATTTGTTTATTGACTTGTTCTTGTTATCCTCGTACATTAAAACGAACATGTCCATCAGATAATACGAAGTTCTCTTTGAGATCCCGAAACCATTGGACTTTTACGTCGAGGTAGGATTTCCTTTTCAGGAATCGTGATGTCTTTTAGATTGCATGCTCTGAAACCATTAGAACAACGTACGTTAGTATGAAGTTCTTTCTGAAATCCTGAAACTATTAGACTTTTATTTCCAGGTGGGGTTTCCTTTTCAGGATAAGAGATCATGATCATCTTTTAGATTGCATACTCCTGAAACCATTAGATGTCCATTAGACAATACGAAATTCTTTCTTAGATCCTGAAACCATTAGACTTCTACTTTCAGGTGTGGTTTCCTTTTCAGGAAAAGAGATCATCGCAGTCTTTTAGGTTGCATGCTTCTGAAACCATTAGACTTTACCTTCAGGTGGGGTTTTCACTTTTAAGGACGAGATCATTGGACAGTCTTTTTAGGTTGCATACTGTCTCGAGCTTTTTCTGATGTGATAGAACTGCCGACTGTTTCAGTTTAATCATCCAACCATAGCCACTGAGTAGTACTCATCTAGCACCCAAGGATTTGTTACAGACTGAAACATATATCGAGGTTGATGCGATTTCATATTTAATGAGAGAGAAGGGAATCATCTTCTTTTTGTAATATTAAGCGTAAATATCAAGAACCAAGAGATGGTTGTCTCTCAAAATGAGAGACACAAAATGTCCATCTTCAATCTTCTTCAATTGACGAGCTAATCTATACTTTTATTTATAATTAACATAGTAAATTAATGTAAATAAGAAGATTAATATCGCTGGTTGGAAAAATTAATCAGTTCTTCATTTTCACAATCATCACACCTTTGTTTTCTCTTGTCCTAAAACACCATCCCTAGTTCTTACACGCCCTTCTTCTCATGAATCTAAATCGCATCCTAACCTGCACAAAACCACGCATTTCCGATTTGTCTGATGTCATAATCCAGAGTTCTTGCATATTTACTCACGACATGGGAGAAGTGAATGCAAAGGCGGGTGACGGCGGATCCAAGGGTTGGTGGACGTTCGACGCCGTTGGTGGTTTGAAGACGAGGACAAGGATGACATAGCGACACGCTCGCATGAAGGGCACATTGTTAGCGTCGTCGGAGGATTCATGTGCATGTTGTGTTGCGGAGACAGTTTCAGGGCTCTAAGTTCTTGCACCTCCTTCTGTAACCTCCTGTTCTCTTCTGTCAGGTTCTCGCAACATCTCTTCAGGTACTCACAATCCACTTCTGTCTGCTTCAGTTTTGTCCTGACAAGAGACCCAACAATCCCCAAGTGAGAAATTGCAGAGAAAACTGAGGCTTTCCAAATGTCGACAATGCCCCTGTTGAAAAAGGTCAATATCTTACCTTGCCCTCCTGTTCTGAAACCACACTTCCACTTGTCGGGGCCTGAGATTCAACTGCTTGGCTAACGCCAGCTTTTCCTTCTGCAACCAGAATAACGAATCCCACCATTAACATGACCTTAATAAGAATCTAGTCGTGCCTGAAACGAAAATAACGAAGACGCCACTCACCGGATTGAGAGTGTTGTGTTTCGTGAAGGTCTCTTCAAGAACCAAAGACTGTTCCTTTGACAGCCTCAACTTCTTCCTCGATGCGGCGGCGGCGTCCTCGTCGTCGCTGCCTCGAGAGCTGGAGGCTCTCTCGGCTTCGTTCTCGTTGCCGATTGTTTCTCTTTCGCTTCTCTTTCCGCTTATGCTTGAAATCGCACTGTTCGGCGAAGAAGCACCTGCTTCTTCGTCCACAGATGGTGCTCTGTTCATGTCGATTCCTCGCTTAAATGGTCTCGTCTCGGAGTTCTCATCTGCATGACGTTCAACAAGTGTTAAAAGCAAAGGAGAATAAGATCTGAAAGAGACTTAGTGACAATTATCCCCAGAGAGAGAGAGAGTTTTTACCTGCAGACCTAAACACGTCATTCCAGGAGCGCCTGTGATGATTGTTCTGTTGTGCTTGTGAACAACTCAAGCTCAAGCTAAGTCCCAAACCATCATCTTTCTCTCCCATCTTCTTCTGCTTCTCTCTGGCCGAAATCTCCTGAGAGTTACCAACAAATCCAATCGATTACACTCTCCTTTTCCCCCCCTGATATATTATCTCCACTGTTTGGTTTCTGAGAAAAGCAAAATGCAAAGGTGTTTTGCAGCCTTTTGCTTTTCGCAGGACGGTGAAAAGATGGGACTAGTCCTCCATGTATAAAGATCACAGAGATAGATAGAAAGTAGAGAGAGTAATAGGTGGTTATAGATTCAATACACCTCCCTAGCCATAAATACACACAATAAAGAAGATAGGCATATAGAGTTAAAACTCCATTGAAACGGAGTTTCCATAATAGTTAGGAACCTTTTTAACGAGGGTTTTGTCTTCCGTTCTGGTTTCTAATTAACTTCGCTTCAAAAGCTACTTTCTCGCGTGGTTGACTATTGACTGGGACGTTTAAGTCCACTGTCCCAAGTCCCACGCTCTCTGTGCTTCACGCGCTCAATGTCATCATAACACACCCTTGACTATATAATTCGGCATGGGAGTTATTGGTAAACAAGAATAAATACAAAATAATACTAATTAAATTAATATTTTATTTTTCAGTAAGTAAAAATAGTCAATTTTATTCATATTTTTGTTTATTTGATTTTATTTAATCTTTATTATACAAAAATTTTATTTAAATTTATTATTTTATTAGTTAAAATGTTCAATTTTTTAAATATCACTAATTCCACGCCTCACATGATAGATGAAAGAGAGTGAGAGGCGCGTGGTGGCTAGTACTGGGCTGATTGGTCAAACAAAAGACTCGAAAGATCGGCGAGTTACGTGTCGAAGAGGTTAGGTTACAACGTAGAGGAGAGTATAGTACGGATAATCATTAGGTGGGTCGCGGAGTTTAAAAAAATGCACGAGTTACGTGTCGGGGGACACATGCAATAAGCTTTCAATAGCCTACTGTTTCTTCTTTCAATTTTCCAATGCCTTTCATTTATTTGTTTTTGGTAACGAGGATAATTTAATGTCTCAATTTTCAATGCATTCATTAGATATATTAAATATATTGACTGATCTTTATATATTATAAAATAATATTACGAATTAATATTAGGAGTGAGAAATTAAAGTGTAATTAATAAATTAAATAATTTATTAATTTATTTAAGAGGATCTGTCCACCATCATCATCACGCTCAGTCCGAAATTTAGCAATAAAGTGATATTTGGAGAGGTTTGATAGCACGCAGCCTTACTCCTACAGAGTAAAGAGGCTATTTTTGATAGACTCACAAGTAAATGTAACAATAGAAAAAAATGATACAGGTTAAAAGAGTAAATATATAAAACTAATATGCTAAAAAAGTATGTAAATAAAATTAAAATAATTAAATAAATAAATAGAATAAAAAAGAATAAAAAAAGATTGATGTATCAAGTTATAAAAAAAATCTAATGAACTTGCCTTATACAAGTAGAGGTGTAAGGTTAGTAAGTGAAGTATTACGAAAATTAGATAAGCGAAAGGTAATGAATGTTTTCTCATTTAAAGGCTAAAGAGATGCAAATTGTCGTATCCTTTTTTAATGTGGCATGAAAATAAAAAAGCGTACCTATTATTAAATTATAATATAAAAATAATCTTTCTATTAATTAAAAATATTAGTAGTGAGATTAATATTTTATTACGCAACCCTATCTATACTTAATAAAGAAGAGAAAAGAAACAAATCTTAGTTATAAATTTAAATTACTATAAAAATTATAATTTACATAAAAATTTAAAAGAAATGATTTGTTAAGACTTGTATACTTTTGGTTCAGCCTGATTCTGATGAGGCTGCAAGTTGCCATTTGGATCCATGGAATCGACTGTTGGACACGAGAATTCTAGCTTGAG
>JANQAP020000091.1:1296760-1316423 GCA_026874005.2 Erythroxylum coriaceum
CTTTGAAGATTGGACCAATCGGCCTGTGGATCATTTCGAATGGGCTCGGGCCCAGCACGACCGACTCGACCATACCAACTTTAATTATATCAATTTTATTTTGATAATTTATTTAAAATAAATAATTTACGAATTATCATTATATATACTTAATTATAATAACCCTTAATTACAAGTAACGTAACATTTACGAGTCAAGGATCACGTAGAGAGCCTCTGACTCTGAGCCACCAGGAAGGAGAGGGAGTGAAATCACGTGAGTAGATGAGCCAAACCAGGGAAGAAGTCTCAGACATCACGTGCACATGAAACTGTTCGTACACGTGCCACTTGCCACTATTGCCAGACGCGAAGACACGTGGCTTTAGGACTGTTAGTTCTATCAGGACTTCGATGAACACGTGTCGTCTTGTTCCTCTCTTACCCGACAACTAAATTTGTCAAATTCTATTATTTTTTTGTATAACCATTTTATATTAAAACTTCCATAATCTGTTGAAGAAGAATTTGGACTCACCATTATACATATAAAATTCAGTAAAAGATATAAACTTTAAACTTTTTAAAATTTTCAATTTTTTTATTTTTTAATTTTCTAGAAAAATTTCATTTATACATTAATAAAAAATTAATAAAAAATAATGACGATGTACAGATAATATGTACATCAGACTACAAATTAAATGCTATTTAACATATTTCTTAAATTTGAACCGAAATAATTACACCTAATACAAACAAATAATTTAGTATAATTATTTTAATAATTAATTCAAATAGAATTTAATTTACTCAGATAAAGTTTAGAGGTTGAATTAAATTATCATATTAGTAATATTTGATTAATTCATACTCATATTATGTATAAATACAACATGCATTCTTAATTTTTAGTTGTTTGGTTATCAAGAATTGATAAGATAGATGACAAAATTGTAATCGGTAATAAAAAATTGGAAATAAGAGATAAAGATATTATTAGAATATTATCAAGTTGTTATCAAAATATTATCAAGATATTGATCATTATCATAATATTATCATTAAAATTATCTTTTATATTAATTTTTTAATAATTATTTTATTTTGTTTTATTAATACTTTTATTTTTGTAGTAAAATTTTTTTATAATTATTTTAAAATTAATAATTTTATAAATCATTAAATTTTTATTAATTATATATAAAATATAAAAATATTATAATATAAATTATTAAAATTTTAATTATATATAAAATATAAAATATTATAATTAACTATGTAAAAAATATATATAATAACTAAATATAAGTAAAAAAATTAAATATTTCTCCCGTATCTAACCATTCTTAATATTTGATACCAAATATTAGTATAACTATTAACTTTTATAATCTCACTCTTAATGTTTGCATACCAAATGCAGATAATCAGTAATTTTATTCCCTTTCCGATTCTCACTTTTTATTTCTATTTTTATCCCATTCTCAGAGTTTGTATACCAAATATACATAATCAGTAATTTTATTTCCTTTCCGATTCTCACTTTTCATTTCTATTTTTATTCTTATTTTTTGATTTCGATTCCTTCGTTACTGGTTACTAAATCAGACCTTAGTTGTTTAAAATAGGAAATGTTGAAATGAATTCTAAACATTGAATCACCTTAATTTGAGTTTATATGTATCTCAAATGAATCAGATCTTTTGTTTCGGTTATGGTATTTTTATCATGTTCCATTAAATCTCATTCACACATTTATGTGGAACATGATAAAAATACCATAACCGAAACGAATAAAATTTAATAGAACAGGGCTGAAACAGAATATCGAAAATAGAAGGTTTGAAGTGGTCTTAGATATACGAGTTGCATAATAGTTGTATGTCAGATTGATTGAATTCACTTGTCTAGGCGGGTTTTCCCTAAACTAAATTCTTTCTTCTTCGTTGTAATACTTGAATCTGTACTCAATTCACTACGCTCACGGACCTGCAACAACTCGATCAGACTCACGAGCAGAAGCAGAAAGAGGCAACTGATTAGGAGCCAGTAATGTGATCTCATAGCTCCTGAATAATTCCTCAGTTTCTCAAAGTTTTTGGGCAGACATACAAATACCTGTCATGTAATTACTCAACTCAATTGCTTCCAACATTAACACCAACCTTTAAAATCAATGATACAATTTGCTTGAGCGAGTTCTCAGCATCAGTCAAACCATTCTCATCATCTCTAGAACTTATAATTATCACACGCTCTTCATGTCGCTAAGCAAAACAATAAGAACCTCATTCTTTAAGAGCAATACGAAATCCATATCACGCAAAGTTAAGGAGTACAAAGAATAGAAACGACATGCGTACAGCAATTTCGTCGGCGATCTTGATGGTGGCTTGGGTCTCTTCTCGAATCTTCTGGAGAAAACCTACTTTGCGTTCCACTCGCTTCCTCGGAGCCGATTCGCTCCCACATTTCCGCAGAGGACGATGTCGCCGTCATGTCCTACGGTTCCCGCGAAGTCATTTTGCCAAGACGAAGTATTCCGGTGGTTGGATCATCGGCAACGGAGAGGAGAGGTGGTGATAGTAGTTGGTAGGTTTTTGAGTGTATGGAAGGTCGGACATATTGAAAATTGAAAGTCAAGGATTTTATGGGCTCAGATTGAGTTACGACAATTACTAATAGGCCCCTCTTTCAGTTTTATTTTTATTATTATTATTCAAATTTTATTTAAAGAAAAGGGTTCAAATGTTCAATGGTGGAGAGTGGCGACAGGTCTTTAGACTCTGCAGAAACCCTAGGAATCGCAGAGAAAGTCCACAACGTTGGAATCTCTCTGTACCATGATTTCCCGCCATTTCACCTCTCTCCCGAAGCTTCCATCTCTCTCGAAAATCCCTTCCAAGTACAAGTCGCGAGCTGTGAAAGAGGCGCAGGAAGTGCTCACGGACTACCTTCATCTAACGAGATTAGTGCCTTTTACTTACGCTGAGAACATAAGCAAGTACTCGATTTTCTCGCTTTCCAACCTCATCGCCAATTTGAACAGCGATGTTGGTTTCAAGGTGTCGGATTTCCCCAAGTCGTTCCAGAAGTTCCTAAGGTACCATCCCATTAACGAATTCGAGTTCTTTTACGAAAGCATAGGAATTGATTACAATGAGGTTCATGGGTTTTTGCCCAAAAACAAGTTTTTCTTTTCTGAGGATGTGGCTCCTTTGAATGCTTCTTATACGCTTTCTGCTTTTGGGTTTCCATGGAACAAGTTGGGCAATTTGTGTAGAGAGGAAACTTCTGTTTTTGGAGAGGGATCGAAGGAGTTAAAGTCTAGACTTTCTGGTTTTTTGATTTATGGATTTTCTAAGGTTCAAGTGATTGGTATTTGTCTGACTTTTCCTTATTTGTTGAATGGTAAATTTGATGGGGACAATGAGGCTTTGCTGGATGATTTGAGAGTTCTGCTTTTAGATTTTAATTTACGGAGTTATGTCGAGGAAAATGTTGATGCTTGGTTTGAGACTTGTAGGAAGATTCGGGTTTTTTATGATTTGGGTTGTGAGAAGGGAAAAATGGGAGAGTTAATGGGAAGAAGCAAGACAATTTTTGTTGATTACTCCACAGAAGATATTGTCCAAAAAGCAAACTTTTTTTGTAGGTTTGATGTTTCAAAGGAGGATGCTTGTCTATTACTGTTACAGAGACCTGAGATATTCAATTTTGATTTGGACAAGAAGGTGATATCCGTTCAAGGTTTACTAAAACATTTTGGATTGAGTGATGAAGAGTTGGAATCTGTTGCTCGAAAGTATTCCCATATAATGGGAAGAAATAAAATGGCGAATTTACCTCATGTGATGAGAGCTTTGGACCTACACTTGTGGTTTTTCAATGAAATCAAGAAAGGAAATCATCCACTGTTAGCTAGTTATTCCATGAGTGATTCTAATGATGACATCGATGAAGAGTATAGAGCTTACTTAGAAATAATACGAGCATCTAGAACTGCTGTCCATACGAGGAATAAGCTTGACTTTGTGCATGGAATAGGATTTGCAGAGAATGCTTTATGTGTGAAGATCTTTGTTCACTTGCATGGCACTAGTACGGAATTGCAGGAACGATTTGATTGTCTTCTCGATGCTGGGATTAGTTTCTCAAATGTCTGTAGTATGATCAGTAGAGCACCAAAAATCATGAACCAAAGCCCAGAAATGATAGTTGACAAGGTGAACTACCTGTGCCGTGAGATGGGTGGCTCTTTGCATGATCTTGTTGCTTTTCCTGCATTTTTGTGTTTTGACTTAGAAAAACGCATAAAACCTCGACATAGATTCCAAAAACTGGTCATGGAAAAGGGTTTGTGTACACTTAAGTACTCCGTTGCAAGCATTGTTGCAACCAGTGAAAAATGCTTCCTAGCTCGCGCATATGGAATATGTCCAGCTGCTCTTAAACATTATTTTGAGTGTTTGTTGCCAAGAAACCTAGCTAATAATGAAGTATCATAGATTTGCAGTTGATGTAGTGTCTCTGGTAGGTTGTTACACGCTAGAGGTTTTGATTGGTAATCCAGCTCCAAAAGTGGCTTATACTACTCTTTCACAGGATGACTCGTCCCAAATGTAAATTTTTCCCCCGAATTGCTTCCGAAAGCATGTTATTCAGTTGTGCTGATCATGGTATCATCCCATATTCGGTACTAGATTGAGTTTATTCATTGAGGTGCTTCCGCGACCTTTACATTCTCTATAAATCTTCACTCGGCCTTGGTGATCTGTATTGGTTATGAACATCGTAATTTTTAATCCGGAGTGAGGACACTCCTATGATCTCTGGTGGTATATATCACTGTTCAGACTGATAATGTAGTCTGAAAGTTTCAAATGTATCTATTGGCTGATTGTCAGTATTTAAGAGCCGTTTGATTCATCTGGTTATAAGGATTCTGAAATTTGGCAGGCTTGTCAAATTCAGCCGGCATGGTTTGGAGCAACTAACATGGATACATCTACGGTCTACCTTGTTCTTGAATGCCGGCATGAGCGTGTTAAGAAGGTTAAAAACCACACGGTCCCCGACTTGCCTCACTCCCGGATCCTTGTTTCTTGTTGAAATTTGCATTCAGGCATTGTAGGTTGATGAATGAGAATATTTATTGTTCATTTTTCCAGATCATGGATGTGGGAAGTTGAAGCAGGAGTGCCTGAAATTAAGAAGAGCACTTCAGATCACCTTCTCCCGAACTTGCGATTTTTGTTTCCCTTCACTTTGAAATAAAAGTCAGAGATGAACCAAAGTTGAGGAAATAACTTGAAAAGAAACAGAGGATAGAAGCCAGAGGAGGTTGTTGACTGTACTGCTATACTTATCCACGTTGCAGTTAGAGATGGGAAAATCTGTCCGGCAGGGCCTGCCCTTGTTGAGCCGGTTTGGACAAAATAACGTTGTTTTGTTCTAATCCGAACCCGATTTAGCCAGACTGGGAAAATTAAAGGTCAGACTGGCCGGATCTGTAGCTATCTGTAATTACAGTGATGAACAACTCTGTCATTAGCTTTGTAGCGTATTTACAAGATTCGGTAGTCAGCAGAGAAACTTACATGTATACGAAAGTAGTGTCCATCTTTGTATTTATGGTAAATCCCCTGTTCTCAAAGTAAATAGATCTTCAAAGAATGATATTTAGGAATGATAATTTAGTTTAGACTTAATTAAATAAATTTTGTCTAAATATTTTATTGTAATATTAATGATATATTTTATTAATTTTTTATTTTTCTAAAAAAATATTATTTTATCCACTAATAAATTTAAATATTTAAATATAATTGTAAAATTTAAAAACTAAAAATGTACGATTTTTTAATCAAGGATTTTGGTTTTTAAAAGTTATAATTATATTAATGGTCAATTAATAATAAAAATTTTTATTTATTTTTTATAATTTTATTAAACAAAGAAGTGAATTAATTGTATTTAAGTTTTTCATACTTATCACCAGGGCAGATATGTGTGTCGGAGTGAATTGCAAGCCAAGTCTTCATTGACTTTCCAAACATAGTTAGTAAATATAGAAAACACACAGGGGCAATATGGACCAGAGAAAGTGGAAGGTGAAGACTTTCTTACCTCCCAAAAGAAAAAAGAGCATCACCTGTGTGTAACTGCTTCTTTCTTCTTCTCTCAATTCTCGAGTCTCCTATGGTGTTTCCTTCTGTTTCAGAGTCCCAAAGGCAATCAAATCCTAGTACTGATCACTTGGCAATGAATCCTCCGACCAACGTGAAACCTCCTCATCAGCCACTCCACAATTTCACTTTGCAAGGTCTCAAATGGTCCAAGAACAACTCCGGCAACCACCACCGCGTTCGTAAGCACTTAGGCGAGTCTTCCCACCAGTCTACTGCTAGGGAATTGGGTGTTGATAAGAAGAATGAGGGATTGGAGATGAAATCTGTTGATGGGCAGGTTGACAAGAAGTCGAAGCTGTTCATTTGGCTTGGTGCGAAGAGGAACGGCGATGGTGGAGCAGCTTCTGATGAAAATAAGACTTGGAATGTGGAAGGTTCGGGAGCAGCGGAGCATAAGGTGTGGAATCTGAGGCCTAGAGGGCTGGTTACTAAGAAGAAGTCTAGTGCTGATGCGAATGCGAGTAGAGGTGCGAGGAGGAGCGCCAAGAAGAGAGTTAGTCGTGGTGGAGGAGCAGAGATGAATGTTAGGGTTGAGAGAAATGATGGGTCTGAGTTGGGTGGTGATGGTGCGAAGGTGTCTGACAATAAAAACGAGAAGGGAAAAGGGAAAGTGAAGAGAGTGTACTTCTCGATTTCGCTTACCAAACAGGAGATTGCCGAGGATATCTATTCTTTGACTGGGTCAAAGCCCTCCAGGAAACCCAAGAAGAGGATTAAGCTTGTGCAGAAGCAGCTTGATGTAAGACCCAAAGTTCCAAACTTTTTATTTATGAGTTCGTAGATGTTGGGTTTTTTGCACTGGGGGCTGGTGAATTGACTGTCTTTATGGTGTTTTTGCAGTGTTTATTTCCTGGGATGTGGTTATCTTCAGCCACTTCTGATACATACAAGGTTCACGAGTCTCATCATAAGGAAAGAAAAGGTTTGATTTTGGTGTATCGAACTTTTATTGCCACATTTAGTTGCTAATTAGATCAATGATGCCAATAGAGAAATGTAGCTAACGGTTTTTGGGAGTGCGTGAATTCCAAGTGAATTTCATTTTGGACATATTTGTGATATTTACACTTGCATTTTGTTTACTTAATTATGGGCTGATCTCGTTTTGTGCTTATTGCCAGGGTTGAGGATATAACATTGCTATTTCGTAGTGTTAACAGCTATCTGAAGTGATTTGGGAGCCTGGATGTGGATGACTGGGGAGCTTGACATCAACTGATTGTTAAGTCATGAACCTGTAGGATGAAAGGGTAAAAATGAAATTTGGTTTAATTCCTTCTTTGTTTTCAGCAAGGACCTTGATCAAACTGTGGAAGGTTTAATGTTAGTCCCAATTTATGTGTAGCTGCAAATGTAAATTGGAAAACTGTCTGTTTAATGAGTAGATGTTTTAATAACTTGAATGCTTTTCTGTCAGCAAGAGCTTCCCTAGAATTTTGGGTTATGCTTACTGATTCATTGCTTTACAACAGCCTAACAGTGTCTTTGGATTTAAATAGTTTGCATAATAATCTTGTAATATATATTGTTATATCTGCACTGGTTATTTTTTCAAAGCTGTAGGTATTACAGCCACAACAAGCAAATTTCATTTTTCTGCTCGTAATCAATTTGAGGAAAATGCAATTTTTATCATGAGTCAAGTACTCCAGTCTTCTTTGCTTGTATTATTTGAAGAGTGAAGGAAGCGAGCGTGTCATTGTTGCTTACTAAGTATATCTTTGTATTTATCTTTAGTTATCTGCATGGTGCATTCACACCTTTCTCGTTTTTTAAAGTGGACATGGCATCAATCTTAATGGTAAGGCAGGTGCCTGAAGTACATTTGTCATCTGCAGACATTTAGGCTTCGTTAGTGAGCATGGCCTATTTGTCAGGCCCAACAGGCTGTAAAATTTGCTGGAATCCAAGCGGGATAATGATTGTTCCCTTGGTTGCATTCAAATTTTACATTGTGATTATTTCCCTCTCTATAATGACATTTATTAGGATCAAGCAAGGTTATTTTAGGTTTGTGTCTTGGTGTTCCGTTACTTGAAGAACAAATGAACTGTCTTTATTTGTTGTTTGTTGACAACTGCATGGGCTTCTCGTTTTCAAAATTGATTGTTTTTGCTGAGCTTTTGTTGCATGCTATTTCATGATAGATTGTTACTCATCAGCTTAAGAGACTGAAATATCTTTCTGAAGCCAGATAATTTATGTACAGTCATAATTGGCTTGCGTGTTCTATATTTCAGTTATTTGATTTCCTTGTTTTGCTGAGTGTGCATTTAATTGAGCCAATTGAAGGTTTTCATTCCCTTGACTAGCTGGAAATTTTCATGACTAGTGGGATGTCTTCGTGTTACAGTATTTGAGATATCAATTATCTAAAGCATGATTGTTGGAGAACTGCATAAATCTATAGTTAGTCATTAACATTTAGTTTGCATGAATCTCTAGGTAGTTAACTGCAAGAATCATTAATATGAAGAGTTCCACTTCTATAGAGTTGGTTATTTATTGTGAGCTAACCTCTTTACTATGACAATTCAAGTTATCACACGTACGATGGAATATTGGATCTTATGAAAGATTTATGCCTCACCTTCAGTACAGCTAATGATGTAATCCATGTAGAAAAATCATTCAAATTTGCTACTAATCAGTTACTTGTATGGTAAAATTGTGATTCTAGTAAAAGCAACTTGTAAGCAACCAAATGAATTTCTAGGCACCTATTGATCTTACATTTACCCTTTTTTATATGTGCAACTTGTAGAAAAATATCAAGAAGTACTTTTAACATTAAACTTGCTAAGAACAGAAAATTTTGATATAAGCTGCCGTCATTTAATATAAATATACAATGTAGCTTCAGAGCCTTTTCTTCTTCTCACTCTGGTCGATGAAATATATCAATTCTTATTTGAAATGGGATTGCCATAATAAAATAAAGTTTTGTGGACCCCCCATTTTTGTTGACTGGCTAGGTTCTGTTGACACTTGTATGTCCATTTTGTTACCCTACTGGCAGAATTATATGTATACAATTGAGTTTGTCATATTCTTTAATTTGGGTCATGGAAGTGGCATTATCCAGCATCCCTATCCTTTTATTTTAGATATGTAGGAACGTGTTGTCATGAACAAGCTTGTTGTAATCAAAAGTAGAAAGGAAACCATATATTCCAAAACTATGTTGACTAAAATAGCATTCCTACTGTTTTCCTGCATCTCTTTCCTTATATCCGAGACATTTGATGATGTTTTGTCATCAGCAAGCTTGTTTTTATTGAAAATGCAAAAGGTAACATGTGTTCCAAAGTTACGTTGGCTAAATCACAATCTGGAGTGTAGTGTTGAAGTCATAGATGATTGTGAAATGAGTATTGAATTGATCCAGGTACAGAGCAATAATCATACGTGAGCACTCGCCAATGTCATGCCCTTTTAAATTGTTTATGGTAGCTACTTCTTCCAGATTACAAATATTTGACCAACATTCGACAAGTTGATTACTGGACAGGAAATGACAGAAATAAAGTAATTTGACAGATAATGAGTGAAAAATACCTGTTGCAGGCGTACTCCTTTTAACTTTTGGGTTTACATAATGAGACTTCCCTAAAACAATTGGTGAAATGATTGTTGCCATTTGTAGTATGAAGTTACTGTTTGTTGGCATGTGTAAATTAGTGATTTCTCATAAACAACCAAATTCTTTATATTTCAAGCGTGTCCGCATGTCATTTTTCAGCAGGAACAACAAAAATAAACTGGAGTATTGGAGCCTAGTGCTTATCTTTTATTAAGCCTAGATTAGTGATATATCTGATATTCACGTCATAACGTGATTGATTAGTTAATTAAGGTATTTACTTTTATTCACATCCTGGTATGCATTTTTGTTACTGATGATTGGATTACTTGCATGCTAAGCAGGATAAGTAGCTCTATGTTTCTTTTTTGTTTCTTTTTCCACTGTGGCTGCTACGGGGTGGGTTTGTTGAGAATAATGTCATTACTTAATGTGTTGTGAGCTTCATTTTGGTTTTTGTTGCTGAGGTAGGTATTTACGTTAATCTGTTAGGCATATAATTCTGTTGGTGGAGGAAATTCAGTTTATGATAATCCTTTTTACTTTGTTAGAGAAGAGAGGAATTTGAAAGTGATTATTGTTGTATTGTCACACAGAGCTCTGGGCCAGCAATGCCACTAAGAGGAAAGAAGCTGCTTTAGCTCGTTCTGAGATGTGAAGTGCATTTGCTTCCTGCACTGAAGGGATATATTTCAGGGGTGTTGCTCAGGTCGGAACTGATTGAAAATTCATGGAGCCTGTACTGCTTGTTGCAGAAAGTATTACGTATCTGAATTTCTGCGGTGCGTTCAATTCTCAGACTTACCCTTTTTGAAGGTTTGGATCCCGACATGAATGCGGATAATACAAGGATCTGAGGACTGTCTGCCCCTTTCTTCAACAAGAAAACTGAAGCTTGAGAAACTGCCAAGATTGATTGCCTGTTTTCTGGTTCAACTGCTGCAAATCCTCTCCCGGCCAGGATGACTCCGAAAAAGGTGATAACTGATTAATGTCGAACTAATACAAATGCTGTGGAAACAGCCTGCAAGTTTTCTTGTATAGCATTCCCTATTTTACTGGAAAACATATGCTCAACCATACTCCAGTGTTTGCAAGTGTGATTCATTACGTTTTGCCGTGATACATTTTCATTAAGAATGAAAGATCTTATCTGGTTTATACCTTACAGTTGAGAAATGAGAAAAATACGAACTTTTGCCCTCTTCTTTGGATTCGTTGGATGATTTTAAGTATATGTAGATAGAAAAATTTGAGCAAATCTCAGTTTGATTGGATTCGAGTTTGAGTCGAATCTGAGTAAAGCTTCGGCTGCAGGAGTGTTCGATCCAAAATGTCATATATAAAAGTAAAAACATCACAAATTTGCACCTTTAAGAACCTGATTCAGGTTTACGATGAGTTTTAGTTGGACTCAGACGGAGATCTTAAACTAAATATAATAATTTTCATCTAGCTTAAATTTGATCTCGAACCTGTACCTAATGGGCTTTAGCATATCTAAGCAATAAAATATTTTGAAAAACCAATAAAATGTTTTCAATACACAAAAGCTTGGTTAAGCCCATTAGAAACATGGACGATTGAACAGAAATCGACGGCGACACTCAAAACCCACAAAGAAAAATTGGGCGAAATGGAGGACGGAAGTAGAAGAGGCGGCGACGGCGGGGTAGGAAACATAAAGTCGTGGTGGTGGTGGGTGGTGGCAAGTGGAGCGCAGTTAGGGACGGGCATTGCATCGTGGAGGAGGGGCTTCGTGGGCGAATGTCGTCTGATGCCTATTAAAGCATTTGGTATTGCCTCTCTCTTTGTCGGCTCCGGCGCCACCGCCACTTTCGCCGCCCTTCAAGCCTCCGACATCCGCAAGGTTAGCAACAATTGCTTACTTTGTTAACCACTTCATTTGTTTCTTGATCGATCAAATTTGAAGAAAAAAGAAGAGTAAAGATGGGTAATTTCTTTTACTGTGTATTGCAGGTAGAGGATTTCATTGAAATTGGAGCTAATATCAGGGATTGGATTGAGATTTCTACTAGGGCACGCAAAGATTAACTGAAATTACTGTAGTTCCATTGTTATATAGTCTTTTTTGATCAACCAATGTGATCTTCATGTAGTTTTCTGATATGGGAAATTTCACAAACAGGTGTAATAAGTATAGACATAAATCCTCTTTAGCCAATTGAAAGCTATGGAAATGTCAAATTCACCTGCTGCTGTTTCACAGTAGGTATTATTCAGCTAACTGTTACAATTCTGTTCTGTTTATAGTTTCTTCCTTCTTCCAAAGTTAAAGCTCATTCTAGGAAAGATATGAATACACCAAGATTTGATTGAAATAGATCTAAATAGGGAGGGCTTGAGTGGACCATATTGTACTCAGTTTGGAATACGGTCGATCGTAAATGACCGATTACACAAAATAAGAATTGTAAAAGCAATTGGTTCCTAAGGATCGTCGTTGTATGATCATTCATCAATAGATGCAGCTTCTTATATCAGATAAAACTCCAGAAGTTGTGAGATAACATAAACAAAAATTTCAGCGTTAAGCATGTCGAAATTGGATCTCCTGGGGAGGACTTGTGCAAAGAAACTCCAGAAATTTTGGGCTCTGAAGAAACTGGAGAACCCAATCAACCCCATCTATGGAAAACAGGCTCTCGAAGCTTTTGGGTTGGGTTAAGCAGACCCAAATGTAATACACAACAATGTCCAGAACCTATTTGATGAAATGTCGCACTGAAACGAATAGATATGAAAGTAATTTCACAGAATTTTGAATTGGAGAGAAGACTGGGGGGGAATGTGGGTGTATAGTGGACGGTAGTGGGAGTAACTGCCATAACCGTCACTACCAAAATGAATAAATATTCTGAAATAACAATGTGGTGATTCAGAATGGAATTTGTACGGGTCTAGGATTTTGATGGAGGTGAGAAGAGAAGAGATAAGAAAAGGGCCATGGAAAGCAGAGGAAGATGAAGTGTTAATAAACCATGTGAAGAAATATGGCCCTCGTGAATGGAGTTCCATTCGATCAAAAGGCCTTTTGCAGCGAACTGGAAAATCTTGTCGACTTCGTTGGGTGAACAAGCTTAGACCCAACTTGAAGAAGTAAATGAATCATAATAAATAATCTATCAAATTCAAAACACCCTTTTGACTGCTCTTATGATTGATGTGAATGTGATGAACAATTTCTTGGTTTTCGTGTTTTTGGTGTAGCGGGTGCAAATTCTCGGCGGAGGAAGAGAGACAGGTGATAGAGTTGCAGGGACAATTCGGCAACAAGTGGGCAAAAATAGCCACCTACTTGCCTGGTCGAACTGATAACGATGTTAAGAATTTTTGGAGTAGCAGACAAAAGAGACTCGCTAGGGTTCTGAAGACACCAAAATGTTCTTCTGAGATCATTGAAAACCAAGTTCAGGTAAACCAATCCAATCCCACTTTTGATTTGAAATGTGATGTTCTTTCATGATGTTAAGTCTCATCAAAAGTAGATGTTGTTTCATTCATTGTAATGATGTCTGTACTTTTGTGTGAAGCCCTCAGTTTTCAGTTCTTCAATGGAGGACGGGTTGTCGAAGGCACATTCATGTTCGTCCTCTTCCTACGTTGACAATCCTGGGATGGTGCCTTTTCTGGATTTGGCCCAAGAAGAGCCATATCTGCAAATTCCATTGCCTCAATTATTACAACCTCAACAAGAACTCACATTCTCACCAGCAGATCAGGAGCTATTGGCGAGAATTGATGATCCTTTCCTGTTGGATGATTTTGGAGCAGTGGATCCTGCAGGACCAGGAGATGGATCACAACTTTCTTTGGGGCAATCAATGTTTGATCCAGCAGGAAGTTTTACAAAAGATGTGAAGAATCAGATGAGTTCAGACACATTCTTTGATGACTTTCCTGCTGATATGTTCGATCATATTGATTCATTGCCAGGCCCTTCAGGTTGGTGATTCATTAGATGAAACAGAGAATTTCTGTTATAATGCAGGATATGAGAAAATGATCAACAGTTTCTATGTTGACATATCTATTCTGAAACTTCATAAGATTATCTTAACTATGCTAATGAAGAAATGATAATTTGCAATGCCTTTTGCTTCTGTCTAATTTATCAAGTATTGAGAATGCTTTATCAAATATATTTTTTTACTCTAATTTTTTAACTTTCATTATATCAATAAAATCTGTAACTAAGTGCGCGGAATAGGATGTCATTAAAAGTTTCTAGGGCAAGAAATTTTATCAAAAACCAATCAACATTATAACTATACAGGCCGTTTGAAAACTTTCAAATTGGATTCATTGATTAATTGGATTTAATTACATTTGTGGGATTAAATTAAATTCGATTTACACTGTTTGGAATAAATCTATAAATATTATAATTGAATTCAATTATATTATTTAGAACACAATAAAAATGAATCCAACTACTTCATATGACTTTTTTTATCCTTAAAATAGTATGTAATCAATGCATGTGTGTTTTGTATATCTATGATGTTTATATTTAGAAATTTTTTTTAATGTTTTGAAAAGAATTAATTCTTCAATTCACACACTAAATTAGACCATTTAAGATGTGAATTGAATTCATAAAAAAAGATATTCAATTATATGGTTGAATTTAAGTCATCTCTTTTTTAGAATTCTAAACGTAAGAATTGAATCCAATTACATAAAATTAATGAATTGAAATCAATTCATTAAATTCCAGACGGCCTGATAATGTTAATCAGCAAACTAATCTATGAGCATAACTAATCAAAAAACAAGTTATACCTTCGACCTTCAAACATGTTACATATTAGTCTCTTTTTTATATTTTATGAAGGTTGTTGATGTGTGGTAAGTGCTAGTATAT
Organism: Erythroxylum coriaceum; assembly: GCA_026874005.2. Lineage (NCBI taxonomy): Eukaryota > Viridiplantae > Streptophyta > Magnoliopsida > Malpighiales > Erythroxylaceae > Erythroxylum > Erythroxylum coriaceum. Next base: position 1,311,405 of record JANQAP020000091.1, read on the forward strand.
AAATAATTTAATTTATTTTATTTTCTTGTGTTTGTTTTACATGTATTTAGTTTATCTCCATTTGGTTGGGATGATACTCTTTACTATTTTGATGTGTTGTTAATTAAATTTTTTTTGTTAAAAAATGAATAAAGTTACATTTTATCTTAATAATTAACCATTAATATATGTATAATTACACTTTAAATAATTTCAATTTTAACTTGTTTTATTAATCAGACATATAATTATAATTTCTCAAAGATCAATTAAAAGTTAAAACAAGTGGAATTGTAATCATAATATCATATGAAAGTTACAAATCAAAAACTCATGCCGTGCACCGAACTTGGTTCGAACAAACTAAACACATTTTCAAGAGACCAACTTGCTCACTGAAATTGACAAGATTTCAACTTCAACAGTTAGATCATATCCGTAGGAGGATCTTTCGCAAACATAACAAGCATCTGCTCTTGGCTTTTCATTATTCAATTTCTCATCTGTGGTGAACGACTTGGAAACTGCAAGATATATATTAATTTTTGCTGAAAAATAGCAGTTAAATAGAAAAAAAGATAACTCTACAACCTTCAAATCTATGCAAACCAAAAGATTGTAAAATCATTTTTACTACAAATTGAATTTAATTACAAAATTAATAACACTAACACAAAGGATTGGACAAAGGATTAAAATTGGTTGAAAACAAAGGATCGGTGGTTTGGTAGTCTCGTCCACTTATGTGTGTTGTGAAAACAAGTAACTGAGAGTAGAGATCATTTATTTTTTGAATATCAATATACTAAAGTGGTATGGAGCAGAATTCTAAATTTGCTAAGACTTCCGAGATTCTTCTTTCAATGGAATGAAATGATAAACAATATCATGCGGTATTCCAAGCTAGGGCAGAGGGACAATCTTATTATTAAGATGTCGTTTCATAAGGTCATTTATTATATATGAAGGGAGAGTAATAGGAGAATTTATAAACATGAAGAGTAATAAAAATATGGGCTTGTCAAGTCGATAGTTAATTTGATTAGAGAAACAATGGTTGCTAAAGGGAAGTGGGATTGCGTCAGCTAGGAACTCAACAGGATGATTTATAACAATTAACATAAACAAAAGATTTTAAACGAAGTAATTGAAAATATTTCACCTTTATAATTTTTAGAATATCCGTGTCTCACTCGTAGCTTGTAATTTGCAAATACTCGGTCCTTTGGACCAAGATCATGCCCCCCAGTAAGCTGTAGACATAAAGACAAGGACATTTCATTTTGACCACAATCTTCAGAATCAACTGTTAATCTCCTGAAGACAATAAGAAAACACTTTTAGATAGTTTAAAAATAAAATCAAATGGGATTTTAAACAAAATTTTAGGTTTTGAGCTCACCATTTATAACCCGAGATAAATTCTTCAGTGAAAATTGGTTTGCATTTCATCGTAGGGTAAATTTGAAGCTTCCATTTCATGGATCCATTCCTAGGCATCACACTGTAAATAGACTCATGTATAGTCGAAGGCGTGAAGACAAAAACCTCAGCCCCAATAACGCAGGCATCATCAACAAGGTAACCATTGCGGTCGTTAATATAAAATTGGATACCGTACTCAGTTTTCTTCTCATGATATCTCCTAACCAACTCATCTTTATATAAAATTGTAGCAATTAGTACGAGCTAAGAAATTATTGAAACTTAATGACAAAAAACATTGAATAGAAACAAAAGACAGTGATGAGCAATACCTTCGAACATTGCATATTTGTTGTGAATATGATCGAAAGCAAAGAATTTAATCTGAACAAAAACCTCCCATAGTTGGGGAAAAGAATCTCTCTTTTCAATGGCCAAGTAAAGTGAAATAGGATGTTCCTTCTCAAACTCATACGACTTGGAGTTACGTTTAGGGTACAGCCTTAATCTCCTGCATTTTTCAATGTAATTGGTTCTGTAAAGTTTTGACCAAGTAAATGTAACGATAAACAGGCAGAGAACAAAGACGAACCATTCGTAACCTCCAATTTCGAATGTAGAGGATTCATATTTCTCCTGCGACTCTGCTAGCAAGGAGAATTGTTGGATCCTCATGGAGTAATGTTGCTTGGGAGTAAGATCACTGATTGATCTCTTACTTACTGTAAACTGGAGAGCACTTGTCATTGCTTGAAGAGCGTTTGTTGGTAGCTAGAGTATAACACGCCAAGTAAATAAAAAAGAAGTTGAATCTCAGTTTATATTGAAACACACACGCACAAGAAAACATAAACGTTTCGAATGGAAACGTTACAATACTTGGAAAACACAAAAGGCAGGAGAACCCACCGCCACCTTCCTCGAAACCCCAAAATCATCTAACACGAGAAAACTATTCTTCTTCAGAGTTAACATTTAATGGAAATCAATTCGTTCTTGATAAGCTCATTAGTTTCTTTGAACTTATTACGAGGGGTTTTTCAGAAATGGAGAACTCGCAAACCAAAATTTAAATGCTCGTAACCAACTAAATGCCTACTATTATTATTTATTGTTCGAGCATACTTGGAACCTAATGTTTATAATCTCTTCAATGCCTTGATCTTTATCAGCATGAAGCAGAAGTAAGACAGCATCAGTGTCTGACAAAGCATCTTTACTCCTTTTACACATCCAATTAAAAGAGCATAGGAAAGGCAGGCGTCAATTTCCCGACTGAATTAAGGAAAGATCCTGAGACTTAGCTTAATTTAACACTTGCAAGATTAGAATATGTATTTACTTTTGGTAAAGAAGATTAGAAAGGAAGTAAACCAAATATGCTTCTACGTATAGTTATTTAGCAATCTCACCATGAAATTATCAATTCGATAAAATTTAATGAAGTTATAAATAAAACTATAAAGTTATTCTTTCATTTATATATGGCCAATCGACCTTAACATTCAAATATAAGAAAAAAGGATATCGAAATTTACATTAAATAACTTTTAAAAATATTTTAAATTAAATGATCAATTTGTTATAATCTTAACAGTTCAATTTAAGATGTTAATTTTTTTAGTATTTTGTTCATTTAAGCATTCATGAGAACTAAAATGCCTAACCCAATTCATGTAGATGATTACTTGACAAAAAAATTCCAAAAAAATAGCACTTGAGAATTTGTTATTCTAAGGATAATGATATAACTCCATTAATATATACGATGAGATGGCTGAATAATGAAATTTTGCATAAGGAATATTGGTGTTTGTTTTATGAGGCCTTAATTTTTTTTAAAAAACTCAATTAGATTGTAATTAGAAATTATAGGGAGATATTGATAGTATGTAAATATTTGTAATATTCGGTGTATTTTGCATATATTACTAAGAGATATTATAGGCTTTTATTTAGGAAGTAGTTTCCTACTTTCGTAGTTTAGCTAAACTGAAACTCTTCTTTGTATTGTATATATTTTTAGCTATTACGAAAATAAAAGCAAGGGTTTTCACACCAAGAATTTCTCCTGATATCAGAGCTTTCATAGAAGTAAAATTCTAAAAAAAATCATAGAGAAATTGAGTGATTCCTTCTCTACACGTTAATGATGAAAAACGACAACGATAGTAACAACAGTAAGTCAACGGAAGAGAAGAAGCGAAAAATCAATGATCCTTCTTCCCCATATTTTCTTCATAATTCGAATATACCGGGATTGAATATTTGTGGAATTTTGCTTAAGGGAGAAACCAATTGTTGTGAATGGGCTAGGGCCTTGAAGAAATTTTTTGTGCCAAACAAAAATTGGAGTTTCTTGGCGAAGCCTTGAACAAACCGACCCAAAATGATGATTATCTTGAAGACTGGTATAACGTAAACTCGATACTTATTGGTTGGATAATGAATTCCATTAAGCTGGGTCTTCGATCAAACTTGGCTTATCTTGATTCGGCCAAGAATTTGTGGGATGACATAAAAGAATGATTTGACACACCCGATGGAATAGATGATGATTAATATGGCAACCTTTGTACAAACATTCTCAACATGGACCCACTTCCCTCTCTTAACAAAGCTTATCAAATGGTGGTTAAAGAGAAGCAACACAAAAATATCACTCAATTGAAGGACAAATGAGGTGATGTTATGGCATTTGTTGTCTCGAACACATATTGGAAGAATCAAATGCAGCAAGGAGGTTCTAGGCCCTTTTGCACTCACTATAATAAGGAGGGGCACGAAGGGTCCAATTGTTTTACACTCATCTAAAAATATTCGAATTGGTGGTTTATTAATGGCAAGGGACAAGGACGCGGAGCAGAACGAGGGGGAGGACGTGCTGGCATGAGAGGCCGAGGACGTGGGGCACCAGGTGCTATTGCAAATGCTGCTTATTCAAGTGAAACCACTAGTACCTCAGACTCTACTGTCATTGTAATCGAGGCAATATAACCTTTATTTTTGATCGCTGAGCAGTGGAGTTCAGTTCTCGCTATACTTGTTTCCAGTAAGCAAACAAGTACCACTAAAAAATTGATTGGTAAGGAAAATCATAATAATTGATTGCTTGATAGTGGAGCCTCATATCATATGACCAGAAACCAATCTTATTTGACTAATTTGATTGAAATACCCAAGTCCCCTATTGGTTTGCCAAATGACGAACTTGCATTTGCCACCCATGAAGGCCCATATTGAAGGATTGATTTTAGAACATGTGCTTTATGTCCCACAATTGGAGCGCAATTTGATATCTGTTGCTCAATTGATAGATTTTTTGAGATGTCATGTCATATTCACTAACCAGCTTTGTGTGATAAAAAGGATCACACTTTGAGGATTCTGATTGGAGTGGGTGAGAGATGTGGTGGGGTTTATTACTTCAGTGGTGCGGTAACCCTACGTTTGCTTGCTGTCCCCGTGGGTGGGGACGGAAGACGGGGACAGAAAAATTTTGTCCCCAACGTGTTTGCTTGCTGTCTCCACCAATTTTTGTCCCGACTCCGGAGACGGAGACATAAAATTTTTGTTCCTTCCAAAACCAGAGGACAAGAAAACGGAGACGGAGAC
>JANQAP020000092.1:8863-23289 GCA_026874005.2 Erythroxylum coriaceum
AGAGGGGGAGGAGTTATTTTATAACTTGCAAAACTCCTCCCATCCTCATCTCTTCCCAATATGGGATACAAATTGTGCCATTAAAGTCAAAAAAATACAACAGAATGCAGGTATCATCAACAAGGTAACCATTGCGGTGATTAATAGCAGTTTGGATACCGCACTCAGTTTTCTGCTCATGATATCGCCTAACTGACCCATCTTTAACTAAAATTGTGCAATTCAATATAAGAAATAAAAAAACTTAGTGAAAAACATTGAATACCAACAAAAGACAGTGATAAGTAATACCTTGGAACATTGCATAGTTGTTGTGAATGTAATCAGAAGCAAAGAATTTAACCTCAACACAAACGACTTGGAGTTGCCTTTAGGGTACAGCCTGAATCTCCTGCATTTTTAATGCAATCGGTTCTTTTAATTTTTGACCAAGTAAAAGTTAAGGTAAACAGGAAGAGGACAAAGACAACCATCTGTAACCTCCAATTTGGAATGTAGAGGATTCATATTTCTCCTGTGAATCTGCTAGGAAGGAGAATTGTTGGATCCTGACAGATTAATGTTGGTTTGGTGTAGGATCCCTGATTGATATCTCTTACTGTTCGATGGACATGACTTGGCATTGCTTGAAGAGCGTTTGCTGGTATCTAGAATGTATTGCGCCAAGTTAACAAAAAAGAAGTGAAATCCCAGTTTATATTGATAAAAACACACTCAAGAAAAACAAAAACGTTTTGAGTGGAAACGTTTCAATACATGGAAAACACAAAAGGCAGCAGAACAACCGCCACCTTCCACGAAACCCCAAAATCATCATACAAATTCTTGGAATGAGAAAACTATTCTTCTTTAGAGTTAAAATTAGATGGAAATCAATGTGTTCTTGATAAGCTATGAACTTATTACAAGGAGTCTTTGTGTTTTGAGACACAGAATCGAGAACTCGCAAAGCAAAATTTATATGCTCGTAACCAACTAAATGCTTACTATTATTATTTCTCGTTAGAGCGTAATTGTAACCTAATGTTCATAATCTCTTCAATGCCTTAATGTTTATCAGCATGAAGCAGAAGTGAGTACCCGTGTCTGACAAAGCATCTTTACTCCTTTTACACATTCAATTGAAAGAGCTTAGGAAAGGCATCACTTCCCCAACTGAATTAAAGAAAGATCCTGGGACTTGGCTTAATTTAACACTTGCAAGATTAGAATATGCATTTACTTTTGCTAAAGAACATTAAAAAGAAGTAAACCAAATATTCTTCTACGTATGGTTATTTAGAAATCAAGCCATGAAAGTATCAATGCGATATAATTTAATGAAGTTATAAATAAAACGAAAAAGATATATCTCCATTAATATATGACCAATCAATCTTAACCTTTAGGTATAAGGAAAAAGGATAACCAATTTTAGAATATATAAACTTTTCAAAAAAAATTAATTTAGTACTCAAACTTTTAAAAATTTCAAGTTATCAACTTTTTATAACTTTAACATTTCAATTTAAAATGTTATTATTTTAGTATTTAGCTGATATATATGCGTCTACATTAAAAATTATCTGCCAATTAATAAATGTAGAGTAAAATACCTAACCCAATATATGTAGATGATTAGTTGACAAAAAATTTAAAATTTTTAGCAGAATTTGTTATTCTAAAGATAATGATATGACTCCATTAATATGTTGAGATGGCTGAATAATGAAATGTTGCATAAGGACTATTATATAAATTCCGAATTACAATTCCTCTTCGGGAGAAGACAAGTTGGATACTGCAAAACACTTTTTAAAAAAGAATATTCTCAATTAACTAATGAGTTAAATCTAAGAACTTCAATTCTATATCTAGCTTTCTCAAAAAATTTGAGGCAGGTGATAAAATTTAAAAAAACCAAAAATTTGTAGTATTGGATTATATAATTAACTTTTTATTTAACATAACAACTTAAATCATTTAGATGAAATAAAATATATTTAGCATAAATAAAGTACGTTCATTTGTGATATCACAATAATTGATATCACTTACATTTTATGAAATAATATTATTAATTGAAATTGGGGGATATTACTTCTACTTTTTCTTAGCAGGACAATGTTATTTGTTTAGCATATGTAGCTTGAAATTTGCACATATTCGTTAATTGAGGCCAATCTTATTGGCTTCAAGATAAATATTTTCTAAATACCGATTCATAAGCTTCGTGATCAACTCGTAAGAGTTATTATTTTAAAAAGAATGACTTGCTACTATAACATGACTTACAATTCCATATCCTTATCGAAGTGAAATCTCAATTTATATTAGGGTGAAAAGAGCAATTTAACCCAAATCGTTTATACTGAAATTTAAGATGGATTTTAAAGCTTCGGAGTGTTCAAAATGATGAGAAAATTTTTAATTTATTCAAGATTTTTTTAGAACATTTTTAATAATATAAAATCATTTATAATTAATCTTTTAATTATGTAACAAAAATTACAAATTATGTAACAAAAATAAATTGTTAAATTTAATTATGTATTTTTATATTACGTAATTTCATTAATTATGTCACAAAAATAGAAAATTTTTAATTTGTTCAAGAATTTTTTAGAACACATTTAATACTATAAAATCATTTTCATTAATTAATCTTTCTAAAATGGTTTCATTTCAAAGTATTATGTAATAATTTTTAGAAACAAATATTAGGCATTAATACAGTCTTCGATTTTATATTAGTTTTTGTTATAGTTAAACCACACAAGCCATCAAATAGCAAATCGAGGCTTGTCATTAATTTTGTAGTAATAGCAAATACATCTACGTACTTTTGTTTCAATTGAGAGGTTAATTTGACTTATTCATAATAATTTAATAGTCTTTATAATCACTTCTTAAAATATTTCTAAAATGGATCTACTATTTCAAAGATAAGATTTATTATAGATATATTTATATTAACATTAATTTCTATAGAAATTATTTGTTAATTATCTTAAGATTCATTACACATGTTTTCTTGGTACTTGATTAAATATAAACTGAATGTTATATTGTTAGTTGCTCAAAACTAAAACAGAATACTAAGTTGAAAAATCATTCGGCAATATCTTTATATATGAAAATCATAAAACAAGATGATAAATAAGAAAACCTATAAACAAAGCAAATTACAAGTAGATTTCATTTAAATTTGTCTCTTGATTCAATCATCTGATCCTACCACAAAGACCGTACAACCAACTTTAATTTTTCAAGAGTCTACCTTGCTCAACGATACGAGCATGATCACAAGATCAACAAATATTGAATTGTCCATGATGAATCCTGGAAATTCATTAAGAATATAATCCACACGTTGGACCTTTCGCCAGCCGTACGTATTCGATCCAACATCCGCAGTAAAAAATTTGGAGTCTACAAAACAAAATTCTCGGGAAATTTTCTATTAACTAAAAGATTATAGTCAGAGAAAACTAACTTCTTTTATCTTTTTTTTATTTAAAAAGAAGAATTAAATCATTTTAGTGAACGAAGAATATGATAAAAATGTTTATAATCTAATAAAGAAGCATGTTCATATACGTTCATATGTTATAGAAGAGATTTTACCTCTTTTTTTCAATGCATACCAATCATACTTGTTTTGTATACATAGCTCAAAATCTAGCCATATTCGTTCCTTAGAACCAAGCTTATCCGCATCAATTAGCTCTAGAAAAATAGACAAATATTTTTCATTTTCAGAATCGCAATCTTCAAGTTCAAGCCGCAATCTCCTGAATACATATGCAAGTGGAGTTATTCATTATTGTAAAACTAAATGATTGGAAACAAAGAACATGACCTTCAAATCCGTTAAAAAGGAGTTAAAGAGGCGAACCATTTATAATTTTGTGAGGTAAATTCTTTTGAGGAAACTAGTCTGTCCAATCGTGAGAATCTTGGGATTTTCATTCTCAAATTACCATTCCCTGGAGGAACCCTAACAGTGTCAATTGACTCACTTACAGCAGGCGGCTTTATGACAAAAACTTCAGCTCCAAAAATGCAGGAGTCATCATCGAGGTAACCATTTCTGCAATCTTTAAAATCTTCGAGGGATAGTAACTTATTGAAGCCGAACACAGTTTTCAGCTCATGAAATCGCTTAACTCCCAAACCTATATGATGTTTTTATCAGCAATCCAGCTTGTGAGTGCAGAAAAGCAGAATTCACAGATATATAGAAGAAATATGGAAATCTAAAATGTATATGTAATGCTAGAATATAAACACTGAAAAGCAAGACCTTGGAAAACCACATAGTTGTTGTGTATGTGATCAAAAACTAAAACTTTAAAATCCACGTAAACGTCCCATTGCTTGGGAAGACAATCTGTATCTTGTATAGCCAAATAAATAGAAATATTGCCCTTCCAATCGGAACATTTCGGGTTTCCTCTTGGGTATAGCAATAATCTCCTGCAATATAAGTTTTTATCAGCTGCCCAACTTTGAATTTTTGAAGAAGTAAAATATATAGGCATGAGAGGGAGAGGACAAACCATTTGTAGCCTCCAGCTTCGAAAGGATAGGATTCATATTTCTCCTGACGCTCAGCTAAAAGGGAGAATCCTGTTATCCTGATAGAGTAATGCTGATGAGGATGAATATCTCTGGTTGATCTCATGATTCCAGCGTCAGGGATAGAAGTAGGGCTTGCCATTTTGAAGAGTGTTTGTTGGTGGCTTTAGATATGCCAATTTAATAAAAAGGAGAAGTGAAATCTCAGTTTATATTGGAAAACACAGGAGACGTTTCGGTGCATAGAGAACACAAAAGGCACCGCCACCTTTCGCGAAACCCCATAATCATCTAACAACTTATTGGCACGGGAAAACCCAGGTCTTGTATTATTCTTTTGACTGAATATTTATGGATATTCAATGCGTTTTTTGATAAGCTCAACGTTATTATCTTTTTTTTTTTTTGAGTTAGTGTATCTTAGGAGGGTCCCAGCTATAAAAAAGTGCCTTTAAATCATTCATACTCAGATTAACGTCTTTAAGCTATTCACATTTAGACTAATCCCCGCTAATACCAGGTCAGTTCATAAAGGATAAAATGTTGGCCAAACAAAATTTTCCATAAAAGATAACGTTATTATTTTTAACCTATCGTTAAGTCGACTCGACAGAGGAAGGGAAAACTTTGCAAAGCAAAAAAGAAATTTCCCAATTTTCTAGTGTTACTAACTTGGCTTCGGATATGCCATGTTAGTAAAAAGGAGAAGTGAAATCTCGGTTTATATTGGAAAACAGAGGAAATGTTTTGAATGGAGAGGGGGTTCCGTGCCTGGTGCGCACAAAGAGTCACCACATTAGATGAAACTCCCACACTGCTGCTGCCGGGACTCGAATCTGAGACCTTGCACTCAACAACCTCCCTGAAGACCAGTTGAGCTACCCGTGCGAGCCCCAGGTCCTGTAGTCTTCTTTTGACCGGATATTTGTTGGTATTCAATGCGGTTTTTGATAAGCTCAATGTTAGTATCTTTTAACTTATCAAGTATCGTCGATATAGAAAGGAAGAACTTGCAAAGCAAAAAGAATAACCTTTCTTCTGATTTTACTCATTAAGTTACATCTCAATTTTCTAGTGTTACTAAAAAATGAAGATATAAGCAAAAGGAAGAAGATGTCAGTGCTTAAAACTAATATCAATATCTTAAAAATAAGACCAGAAGTTTAAGATTTAAAAGATTCAACTAGAATTAGACCGTCATCAAATTAGTTAAAAATTAAATAAAATTAAAGAATTTAAAAAAAGGTTGAAGAAGACTATCCTTAAGCATTAAAAATTTTAAATTTTGATTGAAAAATATATTGTTAAATAAAAATTAATGGGTTTATTTTGGTTTATAAAAATTGATTATTTTATTAAAAACTAAGCCGATTAATTAACAAACGATAAATTTTTAACAACAAAGCTTATTAAACTAAATTGAATTGGAAAGTTAAACCTTTTCTTTTTATTTTTCACTTTATCCTTGGTTTCCTTTACTAATTCTGCATATGATTTTTGGTGATCAGAAGCAGCTTTCAACCTTTTCTTTATATTTTTCACTTTATCCTTGGTTTCCTTTGCTAATTCTGGCCACGATCTTGATTTCACTAAATTTTGTCCAACATAAGGGTGTTTTGCACTTTCTACCATAAAGAGCCTCATACGGTGCACATCTGTATGCTTTCTACCATAAAGAGCCTCATGCAGTGCCATCTGTATGCTTGCTTGATGGCTATTATTTTATGTAAATTCAATCAATAGGAGGTGTTCATCCTAATTTCCTTTAAAATCGATAACACAACTCTTAAGCATATATTCTAGCACCTGAATCACTCTTTTTGATTGTTCATTCGTTTGAGGATGAAAAGCTATACTAAAATTCACCTTAGTACCCAAGGCCTCATGTAATTTCTTCCAAAATATTGAGGTGAATCTTGGATCCCGGTTTGATATGATAGAAGATGGTACTCACGCAACCACACTTTTTCACTGATGTATAATTCTTTATACTTTGAGAGTTGGTAGTCAATTCTGACAGGTAAGAAGTGAGTTGACTTAGTCAATTTATCTACAATCACCCATACGATATTATGCTTCTTCCTAGTTTGAGGCAACACAGACACAAAATCCATTGTGATTCGATTCCATTTCCATTCGGTTATTGTTATTGGTTAAAGTAAACTCCATGGAACTTGATGTTTTGCTTTTACTTGTTGGCATATAAGACACTTGGTAATATAATTTACAATGTCTCTCTTCATATTTGACCACCAATAATGTGTCTTTAAATCTTGGTACATTTGAGTACTTCCTAGGTGCACAACATATGAACTACGATAGGCTTCCTTTAGGATGTTCTTTTTCAGCTCATCATCGTTAGGGGCACAGATTGTATCTTTGTAATACAAGTAGCCATCCTCTTTGATTGCATATTCACTATCTTTCCCCTCTTGAATTTGTTTAAAAATGATAACTAGCTTTTCATCTTGTTTATGTGCTTCCTTGACTTGCTGTAACAAGTTTGGTTTAAGCCTCAACTCAGCTACAATGGCTTCATCACTAGCTACAGATAACCTAGCATTCATTGCTCTTAAAGTTGATAACAATTTCCTGATAAGAGCATCGACTACTACATTTGCTTTGCCTGGATGATAGTTAATGATGCAATCATAATCTTTAATTAACTATGTCCATTTTCTTTGCCTTAAGTTCAACTATTTCTACATAGGCAAATATTTAAGACTTTTGTGATATATGTAAATATAACATTTCTCTCCATATAAGTAGTGCCTCCAAATCTTTAAAGCAAAGGCTATAGCTGCTAACTTTAAATCATGGGTCGGGTGTTTCCTTTCATGAGAATTAAGTTGTCTAAAAACATAAACAATTACTTTTCCCTCTTGCATGAGTACACATCCTAGCTCATTATATGAGTGATCACAGTAGATCACGAAGTCTCTACCAGGTATAGGTTGTGTAAGAATAGAGCTTCATTCAATGTAGCCTTTAGCTTCTTAAAACTTTCCTGACATTTATCACTTCATACGAATTTTACATTTTTTTTGAAGTAACTTGGTCAAAGGTGCTGCGATTATGGAGAATCCTTTAACAAATCTTCTATAATATCTTGCCAAACTTAAGAAACTTCTGATCTCTGTAGCATTCCTTGGTGGCTTCAATTCTAGAATGACTTCGATCTTCTTAGGATCAACTCTAATCCCATCTAATGATATGACATGACCAAGGAACGAAGCTTCATTAAGCCAAAATTCACATTTACTAAACTTGGCATAAAGTTGTTTAACCCTCAAAGTCTACAGAATAATTCTTAGATGCTCATTATGCTTTTCTTGGTTCTTAGAATAAACCAAGATTCATCAATGAAGACTACCACAAATTAATCCAAGTAAGGACGAAAAATACGGTTCATGAGATCCATAAAGGCTGCTGGAGCATTTGTGAGTTCAAAAGGCATAATTAAAAATTCATAATGCCCATATCTCCTTCTAAAAGCTGTCTTTTTGGACATCTGCTTCCTTTACTCTCAAGTGGTAATATCCTAATTTCAGATCAATCTTAGAGAAAATACCTGCACCTTTAAGCTGATCAAAATGGTCATCTATTATAGGAAGTGGATAGTTATTCTTCACATCCACTTTATTCAGTTGTTTGTAATCCACATGTAGCCTAAGAGACCCATCTCTTTCTTCTTGACAAATAATACAGGTGCACCCCAGGGAGATACACTAAAGCGTATAAAACCCTTTTCAAGAAGTTCTTGCAATTAGATTTTCAATTGTTTAAGTTCTGTGGGTGTCATCCAATATGGTACAATGAATACTGGTGTTGTACCAGGTATCACATCAATAGAAAATTCAATTTCTCTTTCTAATGGTAACCCTGGCAACTCCTCAGGAAATATATCCTGGAAGTCACATACAGTTAATATTTCTTGAATTTTAGGATCATCCTTTCTAGCTTCAAGAACACAAGCTAAGTAGGTGACACATCCCTTTCGAATAAGCCTTTTTGCTACAGTCGTCGATATAACATTAAAGAGAAAATTTGATTTTTCGCCAGTAACTGTGATCTCATCAATATCAACTATTCTAAGAGTAATTCTTTTAAGATGACAATCTACCACTACATGATGTCTAGATAGCTAGTTCATACCAAAGATCACATCAAATTTGCAGAAAAGTGGTTCAATCAAATCCGCAGGAAATTCATAACCTTGTATTCTTAATAGACAATTCTTGTAAACCCTATTTACGACCACACTATGACCTAAAGGATTTGTAACTAGAATATCATGTTCAAGTGTGTCAACAAGTAACCCCATATTTTTAGGCAATGGCATACATATATAAGAATGTGTAGATTCTGGGTCTATCAATGCATAAACAGAAATGTCAAAGGTAGCAAAAGTACCTGTAATCACATATGGGGAATCCTTGTTATCACAAGCCCTCATAGCATATACACGAGCTGGAGTACGAGTATTGGGTCCATCAATTATCTCTGATGTGACCCTCTGACCACTAGTACTAAAACTAACTCCCGTGCTTCTACCTCTGCCCTTCGGAGTTGTAGGAACTGATCTCTTTGCTTGACTAACTGTTTGATACCATCTACCAGGGTAATCTCTCTGAAAATGTTCTATAGATCAACATTGTAAGCATGCTCCCATCACCTTCCAACATTATCGTCATGTTTCTTCCCACAATAATAACATGGGATAACTACCCCACATCCTGACCCACCTGTTGTACTAGCTATAGATGGGGCTGGTTATCCTGCCCTAACTATTAATCTCTGACTCTGCCCTAATTAGCAATAGGATGTTTGTGTTTATGCTGAAGCTTGAGACCTTGAACCCTTTTGTTTCTTACTGACTGAGAAGGATGAACTAGATTGTCCCTGACTCCTCTTCTATTGTCCCCTATTTCTCCATTTATGTTCATCAATATTAGCCTTTTCAATCCTCAAGGTTGCTTTCACCATCTCTTTATAATCCCTAATCTACACTGCAACAAGGAGTTTCTTAATGTCATGGCGGAGGCCTGCTTCAAATCTCTTACACTTATCTGCCCCTTTAGGAATTAATCTTTCTGCATACATACTCAATATATCAAACTCGTTCTTATATTTTGATATTGTCCTATCCCCCTGTTTCAAATGAAGGAATGCATCCCTCATCTCATTCTTATAAGCTTCTCTACATATTTATCTACAAATCGGGACAAAAGTACTCCTAGGTAAGATCCTGTGGTGGAACAAGCCTTTTAATGGACTCCCACCACTGATATGTTAGTCCTTGAAGAAGACCATCTGCACATTCTAATCTCTCTTCTAGTGTGCAATAGAGAAGATAAAAAATTCTCTTTATCTTTATTAGCCAAAACTTAGCATTTGGAGTAGTAATCGATGACTCCCCCTAAAAATCCTCCGCTCCCAACCTCTTGGCTTTCTTTATTGCAAGCTTCTGTAGTGGAAGAGGTGATTATGACTGTACAAGAGGAGCAGCAACCATATGTTGTTTCATATAATCCACCATAGTTTGGAAAAACTCTGCCGGGTTAGGAACTATGTGACCGGCAGGTGGTGGTACGGGCTATACTAGCTGCCCCGCCATACCCCTATCTTTATCACTAGCTAAGGTATGACTTTCCTCCTCTCCCTCAGCGGTTCCCAGAATGCCGGGTTGCATTCTTCAATTTATAATAAACAGAAAGGGTGGATCTACATTATAGTCACAATATATTCTCATATAATCCTTCATTTGACATGTACACAATTCACTTTTTCTTTATTTCCTTAAATATAGACCCCAAAACTACCTAATGGCTTTGATACCACTAAATGTAACACCCCATACCCGATAATGGAATTAGCATACCAAGTGTTACCGTATTCTTAAATACCTAATACTTCGAACTACGACATTTTCTATTTAAAACCTTATTATTCTAGCAATTACTAATTACTTTATAAAATTTTGATAGAGTTTCTTTTACATGTACTTAAAACATCCTGCAAGAAACTTCAATACACTTCTCATGCATGTTACTCAACTATCCATCTCCATGTCAAACTCCGTAAAAAAATAATTTACGCATCCTCCAATACATTTCAACACATCTAAACCATATTTCATACATTAATTTCATTTATTCATACATAATTCGTAATACAATCCTGTGAGATCCTTCACTTCTTTACACATACATGTCATGACAAAAACAAAATAAAAATTTGTAGTACATCCACTTCCAAATCTTTCGAGATCCTTTATGTGACTTTTGTCTTGCAGTAGATCTACCATAGTTTTCTTCTAATTCTTTTCAAAACCTACACGCGGAAAGAAAATCCACACACTAAGCTATAGTGGTGTTCAAGCAATTCCATTTCTCATTCAATTTAATTCATTCAACCATAACATGCATAATATATAATATTTTTCACATATAAATATCTTCATTTATTTTTAAGCATAAATAGGCATTTAAAATCAAGTTATGAAATACATGCATGTATCTATTATAATAATTTATATCTAATTATACAATGATCAATAAATTGTACATTCAATTACTAATTTCATCTGAAGTTCTTTAATTATTAGTCATGCATTTATCTATTTTCTATAATTGCCCTAAAGTAAAATCCATCGAAATTGCATCACCGAGCCAGATAAGCGGGATTTTAAAAATACAAGATCGAGTTCTCGAAACCATACGATCCATTTTTTATACATTCATATTGGAATTAAGCTCTTAGAGCCATGCAGCTCATAACTCAAATCAAATATCTTATACCGGAACCGAGCTCTCGAAGTTGTACAGTCCGGTAACATATATCATGATGCAGTACTACTAACTCCCTAATTGGCAGGCCAACCTTATCACATTCCTCTAATTCCTATCTATTTTACTAAGGGCAAATCTAATTAAATTCCATTGAAATTTCATAATAAAAGCTCATAATAACCAATTCAAGCTATTCCACATTTGGCCAAAGTAAATGTAATTTTTTTTCTTTCGTTATTGGTTTCAATTTAATCCATACAACATTCAAAACATATTCATCTCACCAATTAGTCAAAAATAACATGTATATCAAATTTCTCAATTCAAACATAATGTATGTCAATTGGGAAAAATACAAAATATAAATCCAAAATCTCGATTAATCACATATACTACTTCATTTAACATATAATTAAATATTTTTAACAACAATTTCATAAACCCCCAATTTTACTCAAGAATCCTAAATTTCCTACTACACAATTTTGAGGAAAAAGTAGAATTGCAAGAACACATACCAAATTGATGTCTAAATCTTTAAATTAAACTTCCATAAACTTCAATTTCATCATCAATTCCTTATTCCTTCTCTTTCTTTTTCTCTCTCTCCTTCAATTCATCTTCATTATCTTCATAATATTGCATAACAAATTCAATTTCATGTATTTTATTCATTAATGCATGCAACTATACCAAAATCATATACTAAAAACAATCAAAACTCCCTTAACTTACCTTATAATTTTTTAGGTACTATTCATCAAGAACTCCCATATACCTTTTTTCTTTCATCTTTTCCCATTTTTTTGTTGATATCGTGAGTTTAGGGACCCTAGGTTGATGATTTAGTGTTTAATAGGTGATTTGGGGTTTAAAACTAGAGAAAATTGGCTTGAAAAAGAAAGAAATGAAAGAAAAATGGAGAAGAAAAAAGGGAGATATTCTTGACAAGGTTTTGGAGAAGAAGAGAAAGGGTAGTTGACAAAAATGCCATGTAGTCCCTTATTAAAAGTTTTCCAATTCTTTTTTTAGATCCAAAATTAGCTTTATCTTTTAATCCATTCTTTCTTTTTCTCAATAAAAATACAAATAAGAAAATATCAACTTGACTTAAAGACCTTAATTAATATCATTTATTTTCATTAATAGTTTTGGGTTTGACTTTCACCCTTTCTCAGATCAAACTTTGACTATTGGTCAATTCTTGGTCAAACCCTCAAAACGAACTTATTTAGGCTCTAATTTGATCCTCGAGTTTTCTTTGAACAATATTATCTGATGCCAAATAAAGTAAAATGCAGTTTGGGTCCCGGGTGTCACTATTCACCTTGAGATATACTATTAATGATGCAAAAAGTACTATTCATGAAATTGAGATTTTTGGGGCGTTACAACTCACACTCACACCCTTTAAAGTTATCTCACCCCTAATAGCATGACTACCTTATGTAACAAAGGATTTTGAAACAATGAATGAAAAAAAAACTCAAATGATTAAATCAAGAATTACAAGAAACAAAAAAAACAATTTGAGTCATTGAACACTCTCTTATGTGTGTAGCCGCGTTAAAATATAATCTTAGGGAGTCATCCAACAAAAATATGTTGTGAACCTTTTAAGTTGATCACCAAGAACTCCACACATAGTAGCAGTAAAGAATCAATAGATAGATCATATAATTGTTCACGAAAGCACAAAGAAATGTAGCTGCAAAAATTGATAGAACTTGTTTGGAGCTCTAATTTGATCCTTGAGTTTTCTTTGAACAATATTATCTGATGTCAAATAAAGTCAAATGCAGTTTGAGTCCCGAGTGTCACTATTCACCTTGGGATATACTACTGACGACCCAAAAAGTACTATTTATGAAATTGAGATTTTTGGGGCGTTACAACTCATACTCACATCCTTGAAAGTTATCTCACACCTAATAGCATGACCATCTCATGTAACAAAGGATTTTGAAACAATGAATAAAACAAAGAAAATAACATCTCAAGTGATTAAATCAAGAATTACAAGAAACAAAAAAAAAACTTTGAGTCATAGAACACTCTCTTTTGTGTGCAGCCACGTTAAAACATAAGTTTGGGGAGTCATCCAACAAAAATATGTTGTGAACCTTTTAAGTTGATCATTGAGAACTCCACACACAGTAGCAGTAAAGAATCAATAGATAGATCATGTAATTGTTCATGAAAGCACAAAGAAACATAACTACAAAAATTGATAGATGGGCTGCTTATTTTTCCACATAAATCTGAAAAAATGCAGTTGCCAAAAATCAGTTAATCTTCGATAAATCTCCTACATGTTTATCTCCAACAATTCCATCTTCTTTAGGATTCTATCTCATTTAGTATTCCTTCCTTCCATACTATCTTAACTTCTAGAAATATCCAAGATAGTGCAATCCTATACTAAGTCAACTTCTTATCACAAAAGATTTAACAAATATATCAAAATACAAATAATGCCTAAAATAAAATTTCTTAACAATCTACCTCTTTTCGGCATTATTTGTCACATCAAAATCTCCCCCTGAACAAGAGAAATGGAAACTCCCCCTACATTCAACAATCATAATAATAGAAATCCAAATAATGTTAAATTAAATGTCAATCGTAACTGTCATCAACAAAGCAATAACAGTGATAAACAAGTTTCTATATACCCGTTGGGCCAAAGTAATGTCAAAATAGGCTAAGAACCATTGGACGGAGCAAAATGAAGAACTTGTTGTTTAAGTTATTGAAGTTCAGTAATACCCACTTGAAAAATACCCTCAATCTGATCGATTTTAGTAAATAAGGCAATATGTGTTTTTGCATTTGATGTAGTAGACTGTGAGGATGACCTAGACGAGGAGTATGGCAAATCGATCACCCGAGCTTGCTTGTTGACATTTAGGATCCGAGGAGAGATATTCATAAAGGAAACAGGTTCAAGTTGTTAATGGGCATTTTATGTTGATTTTAGATACATAATTTATTAAACTTTTGCCCAATTAATGTTTAAATTGCACTAATTCAGAACTATTTGTTTTAATTCTAGGCACATATTAAATTTGGGAC
>JANQAP020000092.1:313116-326437 GCA_026874005.2 Erythroxylum coriaceum
CCGAAAAGACATAAAACTGATGTATACTTATTCAGAAATTTTCTGGCAAACCAAACAAGATGATGAGTATCAATCTGCAAGAATATTTTTCTTGAGAGAAAACACAAAAACCAATATTCAATGAATCAGTTTCAACAGCTAAAAAGAAGAAGAGGGTCCTATTGCTCAAAACGAGCTTCATATGCTCTAGCACTATTAAGAGATAGGTGAAAGTTAGATGACAAATTGTGGTTGCACATGGACTTGCTGAGGATTTTTCTCATCGGAGAATACCAAAGTTACGAGTTGACTGAGACATTAAGAGAGAAAATAGGGAAAAAAAATGTTTTAAAGGCAGCTTTAAAATAACATATTTTATATAACTTATTTGATAAATTATTATTTCTAAGTTATTATTGAAAAATAGTAATTATATAAAAAATTGAAAAATGTAAAAAAAAGATCTCTCTAGCCTTTTTTTTAATCTTGTATTTTTTAATTATTCAATTAATTTATTGATATGGACTCTTTAATACTTCTTTATTTATTTATTTCATACCTTTTGCTTTTCTCTTTATAATGGCAAATCATGAAAGAATCATAAAAAGCTCAACCTCCATTGTTATGTGCCTATCAAGCAAGCATTTCTCTTTAGCTCCACATCAATTCCTCCATGGACAAACAACATATCAACATAGAGATTGATGCTCCTCAACACCAACACAAGCTCCTTACCTCATCATCATCGTCATCTTCCACCACCACCTCCTCCTCCTACTCATGCACTGATCATGATCAGAACTCCAAAAATGAAGAAAATTACAGAACTCCAAAAGGGTCAATCAGGAAAGTTCAAAAACTGGAGAGTGTGAACACTGAGGCCGAGAAGCGGCAAAAAAGCAATGAAGAAAACAACAAACACCCGACATTTCGAGGGGTACGAATGAGGAGTTGGGGCAAATGGGTGTCTGAAATCCGAGAGCCTAGGAAGAAGTCAAGAATATGGCTTGGAACTTACCTTACACCTGAAATGGCGGCTCGAGCTCACGACGTAGCAGCGTTAGCCGTTAAAGGAGGCTCAGCTTACCTCAACTTCCCTGAATTGGCTCATCAACTTCCACGTCCCATCAGTAAGTCCCCCAAGGACATTCAAGCTGCAGCTGCTAAAGCTGCAGCTGAATTCGAGATCAGTAGAGTCGAACCGAGTTTTTCTCAGCTTGAATCAACAAGCTCTCCTTCCACTACTAATGATAATGATGACACATTGTTTGACCTGCCGGATCTCTTCATCAGCGGTGACGGGTCCTCTTATTATTCTCCGACTTGGCAGTTTTGTGCGGCAGATACTGGATTCAAACTAGATGAGCCATTCTAGTGGGAGTACTAGCTTTCAGAGATTGATCACATGATCAGTAACAAAACCAAATCCTGAAAAGTTCCATCGGAATCGTACTGGATTAGTTCTATGCCAACTGGGATTCACTTGGAATCGTCCATCTTGTTTGCAGGATCAGTACCTGAAAAATTACAGGTTACTTCTCCTCTTGCTAACTAATTCAGTCCACGACACTTTGGTTATAAGCAAGAGAATTCTGATCCATCAGCTTCCTGGAAGACGCATTTGGCGTTGTAAATTTGTTCTGTAAATTTCCTGTCGTCAGGATTTTAATTACTAGCGATGGTGTTGACAGGAAGTTACAGGAGATAAATTGGATTTCACTGCCATTGTATCCCAATAAGAATTTATAACTGATAGATTTCTTGTTTTAATTAAGTCTTCATATGCTTGTATCTAAGCTTTTTTCTCTCTTTTTTTTAGAATATTAATAAAGCTCGATAAGATGTTAATGGATGTACTTAAACGAGTGTCTTTTCCTTATGGGTAGTTGACCAATGACCTGAATGAAAACAAAGATTTAAATGTACAAAATAAACATAAACATTGAATTTCATGTATGAAAATGACTTATCTTTGGATTCTTTAATTCTTTCCTTAATTATCTTTTACAATTAAAAATAGTCTCTCTATTAATTAAGGATCAGGTTGCGTATTATCAAATCTTTCTAAACTCCGCGTATTAGTGAGATTTTAACTGGATTATTGTTATTATCGTTATCTTTACAAAAAGAAAAAGTTTAATAATTAAACTTCTCGAATTCGAATCTAAATCAATTAAGTTAAATTTATTTAACTTGTTAAATGGTTCAATTGAATTGTAAGATTAATAGATCATTTTGAGAATTTACTCAGATTATAAATATATATAAATACAAATTTTTGAAGGGTCAAAGAAAGATTGAAAATATATTTGCCAACATCACTTTTATGAACCATGATTAGAGCAAAGAAAATAATATGGATTCACAAATAAGGTGACAACACTATGTTACTAAAGTTGATATTTTATGTTGCAAAGTAGTAGCTATCTATAGTGAAAGTGAAGTCTATTTAGAAAAGCAAAAGATATGATCCACTATGTATGTGTTGCATTAGTGACCACTGACACTAACATCAGTATATCTCTTCTTTATAATTCTATCTCTCCATTATCAATTTTGGGTATGCTTCAAATTAACCTAACCATTCTTGTTCCTTTCTCAAATCTTTGAGCATTTTATACTCTTTCTTTTTAACTTATCTCCGTAGACATTAATAATTATTGTTTGCACTAAGTTTCATAACTTTTAAAGAATGTGACAAAAAAAGGGGACAATACGAGACAGTCAAAAAATATATTGAATCAAGTTAATTCATCGTAATTAAATTCAAATTCATATTTAATAAAATTTTAATATTATTAATTATAAAATTCAAATTAGTTTAATTTAAATTGTTGGATTTTTTTTTAAAAACTAGATCAATTATAAAATTAGATTAAATTCATATTAAATTTAATAATTATTATCCATGTAATTGGTCTGCTTGAGGACAGTGGAAGAATATGACCGGCCTTAATATATTCAATGATGTGCATTACTAGCTTAAAGTTAACTTTGATAGAGACAATGTAATTAATATTAAATTAATTGCTAATCATGGGAAGGATAACTTTTCAGTAATATCTTTTTTGGGATGATTTTGTCTCCAAGTCATAGAATTGACTAAGGGTAAGGGATGATACAAATAAGCAAAAGTGTGATATATAAACAATAGAGATTTAACTTCTTTTTTCTTTTTTCTTTTCAAAGATGCATTGTCAGGTTCATTCCACAAATTACTCTTATCCCAAAAAAGAAAAAAAATCATATTTTTTAAATCAATTATTATGTTTATGGTTGCTTTACTTGTGATGGAAAATAAATAATTAAAGTAATACCTGTTAGAATCCGCTAGTATTTTTTTAATAATTAACTCGTCTAATTAAAGATAATTAATGAGATCAATAATAATATATTCAAGATTTGGAAAAGATCCGAACTATTTTATTAAATTTTAGATTTAAGATTAGGAAAAAAAAAGTTGATTTTTTTCATTTTTATTTTTTTATAGTCAATTGGAAAACATAAAGAGACAAGGGATTAGATCCTTTGTCCTTTTTAATCAGTCCCATCTACAAATTTTACTGAATCCAATGAAATTTATAGATGAAACGTCATGGCATACGGTAGGAATTGAATAAAAGAGACAGGAGATGCCATGCCAAGAGACAGATAGAAGAAAGTGAAAGAAACAACCCAATAATGAGAGGGAAAGTGCGAGGAGAGTATTTGTATGTAAATTATTTTCAGTTCTTAGTGAAAGACCTTAAAGAAACTTGCACAATTTCCACTCATCATTATTGGGCCTTAACCGCATATATGGTCCTAATTTGAGTTAAGAAATGCAAGATCGAATCATGTCTAAGTTACAAAGCCAATTTATTATTATTATTTTGATAAAATTATAATTATTATCTTCCAGGTACATACTAAATAAATTATTAAATAAATAAATAATTTAGACTCAAGTAACGATTTCAATTCAACTAACTACTAATAATGAGGTCTAATTTCATTTTCATCTTTGACTCATTATTCTTGAATCGGTAAGTACATCAAAATTAACTTTTATTGTGATCAGATACATGTTATATAAAATGAATAATTCATTAAATACATGTAATAGTTCACAAGATAGTAAATTATATGATAAATCAACAGTTTAACGTCAAGCGACTACTTTAATCAACTCGCATTTACAGACCCGCATATCCCCGCTCTTAATCCATGGTCTTCTAAGAAGCAGCCTCCGAACTACAACTTCAAGTGATGGCTAAGTACATAAAAAGTAAACTTTACTGGTTGCACTACCCTTGAAAGTTGAGTTCTACAAGATGGTCTTAATTGGTCTGACTTGTAGCTTCCTTTCAGGAAACCAATATCCATCACCGTAAACGTAGGCTTTTTCCTTAGATTTGACCCTTACCCTTTCTAAGCACATGCATTCAAGTAACATATTAAATAAATGAAAACTTCAGAGAAGAGTTTATTCATGGAAAAAGTGAAAGCAAGCAATGACCCACTTAGGACCAAAGTAAAACAACACTAATAATGGTTCTTTTAGTCATATCTTTTCTTTTGTCGGTTTTTAAGAGGTTGGACCCTTAGACAATGGAAAGGTATGAAGAACAGGTATGTATCAAGAGACAAGCCTGAGGAATTATGTGTACACAATGTCTTTTACTTCGGCTTCTTACTCAGATTGAGACCAAAGAGGACACCTACCACGAGAACATTAAGTTACGTTATTTTGAAAAGTGAATATTCTTTCAGTGGACATCACAGCAATGTTCCTGTTTCGTGCGAATCAAAGGCTTAATGCATTGTGACCTCTATTTACTCAAACAAGCAATCATCACATGTATATGATGACCTGACTGTTTGTCTTTCACTACGAGTCATATTCTTCCAATAACTGCACAATACAGTAACACATCATTCACGATTGATTTCCACCACTTTCAATGATATGATTCTTGAACAGCCTGAACTGAAAATAGCTACAAGACATGGATAACTAATTTGAAGAGTTACAGATGGACACTAGCCCATACCTTAACCATGCTTGGGCCAGAATTTGCAGTCCAGTGTAGCAATAACAGCGGATCTTCACCTCCTTAAAGAACATCACCACAAGATTAGAAACTACGAAGAGCAAGTTGAAAAGGGTTTTAGACTATTCCCAAAATGATCAAAGTTAAATTAAACATAAAGAAGGAATTAAACACTATTACATTGGTTTTCAACATCTTTGTACACATCTAACTAAGATTAGATACAGCTAACACAATCTATTATTACCAATAACAATCGTTTATACAAAACAAAAATTGAAAGTGTTTCTAAATGCGTCCATATGTACCAAACATTGCAATGTAGAAGATAGCCCCTACAGGTTTAATAAATGGAGGAATAACCCAAGCCAACTTCAGATGCAATGTCCTGAAACGTGTACTGTAGAGGGCCTGTTTAGAAATCTAAGGCCTTTAAGGAATTTCACCAGTTCAATGGGCTATGGCCTACCGGTTCTAATCTTCAAAAAACTCCAGTACTTCCAATCAACAAGTTAAAAAGATATACTTAAACCTAAGGACTAACAGCAATCTAGGTGATTTCCACATGTGGGTAGAAAGGAGATGCAGTGATTTCCACCAATTTTCTTCTTCCATGGAGGGAGCTTAAATGCACAGTACAACGAGCCTGCTCCCATCTATATAGTTCAAGCCTTTTATAGAGGCTCAAGCAGGTTGACATGGGCCTGATCTGGTAAACAGGAGGACTAATCCTTCTGTCAATCAGATATAAACAGGTTTGACATCGTTAGGTCCAAAACTGGTGGCACATGTTGGACATTTGCGATGACGGCTTTCAAAAAGTTTCTGTACACAGTGATTGCAGAACAGGTGATAGCATTTTGTAATGACAACCTGTTCAGAAACATCAAGTTTTTAGAGCCTTTACTAAGTATACAAACACCAATCAAAGAAACTTTTTCCCTGCTTTGATGCTTCATCAGTTCAATTATAAGAATGAAGCAGATTCCTAAGTGCACCAATTGAATAGGGTTTATGATTCGATTCCTTATTTACTTTGCTCTGAATTTCCACTATCTATGCAAGTAACATGAGTACTTCAATCACCACTTACAAAGTAGAATGTAACACACCCAAAAGCCACAAATAAAAGAAGAGGGATGGAGACTTGCCTCTTTGGGTCTGTCGATGCAGATACTGCACTTAACGATCTCCCTGTACTCTTTAAGTTCTTGATGAAGTTTCTCCACAACTGATAACCCCTCTGTCTGTGCTTGTAGACATGAAATCTTTCTCCTCACAACCTCTGCTTCTTCCTCTTTTCTTCTTCTCTCATACCTGGTAAGGAAACATGGTAATTACATGCCTCCTCAAGGAAGAACATAGAAGGGATAGGATTATATTTCAATACCTCTCTCTTTCTGTTTCTATCTGTAGGTCTAGAAGAGCTGCTCGACTTTCTAGAACCCTAGATTGTGAATCATCCAATAACTCCCTTGCATGGTTAGATGTTCTTCTCACATCTAGCAATCTATTCTGTGTATTCTCCAATGTCAATGAGTTCTGAAACTTATCTGCTGCAAGTTTTTGAACCTGGTCTGCACAAGTTTTTAACTGCAACAGCGGGGAAGTTCATATTTAAAATCTCCGATTTGATTTGATAGTATTTGTACCACAATAAGTTCAAAAGTACCTGATCTTCAATTCTTGATGTTTTTACATCATAGAAATCCAGAGAAATATTGGATTGCTGAATTTCCCTTTCAATTCCTTTTTTCTCAAGTAGAATAGAATCCTGCAACTGTCTTGCCATCACGCCTTCTAGAACAAGCTAAATTAGGCACATAAAGAGAAACAATCAAAATCTAAGCATGCAAGTGGTGAAGTCAGATTACGAATAATTCATGTTGGAGGCCAGTGGACTTCGAGCATTATAATCCAACCACATGCGAAAGAGAACCTTCACATTTAGATATCTATGTTCTCAACCTATTCAAGTTACAAATTATCCATTATGGTATATCAGACCTAGCCAGCAAGATAGTTAAAACCAACTGAAACATGTGCCAGCATCTTTTATATACCAAGAGCTGAAGTCCACACAAGGTAAGTGTCAAAACCAACCAAGCCCATAATAAAAACAAGATAAAATGTAAAACTTCCATATCATCCACAAATATAACAGATCATCCATTCGTACAAAAAGATTAAATAGTATATGTGGATGGGAGTCACTGAAAAATAATTTACAAGAATATGTTAATCACCTTAATGTTGTAATCATCTCTCTCTGTGATCTGCTGCAACAATTGTTGGTTTTGAGTTTGCATATCATCATATGCTTGTCCTATTGTCTGAAAATAACCAAGGGAAAAATACCTAGATGAAGCCCAATACAACAAAGAGAATGCCGATAATAGTAGCAACAAACTAACCTCTATTTCAAATATGTAGGCTTCATTTCCTTCATTTTTTGATTTCAGAACATCATTAAGCTTACATATACCCCTGAAATCCAATAGATCAACAATTTTAGACTTGTTGGACACAATTATTGGACAAGAGGATAGCGGATCTTCCAGTTAGGCCCACAGTTCACACAGCAATAAAATGATACTTAAGGTTCTCATAAAAGTACCAAAGTCCAGAAAGACACTACATGAAACACAACAAGATTGATCTGACTACCTCTCACCCCTTTTCTCTTAAAAGGCATGTTATGAGAACATCGATATAAAAGGCTTTTCTTACCAAAGGTATTAAGAGGTTCCGTTTCTGTCTAGGGTAAAAAGATATAAATTATGGTGATCCAAACTGGTCAAATGGTTGATCGACATCTGAAAGACTTTACAACATGATTAAAATACAAGTCGTTTTACAATAGAACAAATTCAACCTTTTAGAAGCTTCCAATTGCTGTCTCAGATCAACAATCTCAGCTTCTGCAGCTGCTAGCCTTTGCTGGGATATGGCCTCAGCTTCATTTGCTGTCTTAACTCGTAACTCTAACCTTTGCTCATCAAGGGAGGCTTTCAAACTTTGAACTTGAGCCCATGCCTTGTATTCCAGATCCCTAGCATCCAGGATATCCCTGCAGTTGTGAAATGTTTCTGAATCATAATAAGATCATATCATGTAGCTTCCACTCAATATATGAAGGATCCACAGCTAAAATTGCCAAGCCAACAATGCATAAAGATAACATAGACTATTGTGCAGGGTTGAAAACCTACTTACTTGGAGCACTATCAATGATATTTCAATTTAATCTCAAGTGATCAACATCTTAAATTAAAGATAATTTGGTCCCTCACAAGGTCGACAGAAAATGGAAGGATCTAAATAACAATGATAGAGTAAAAAGAACCCATGTATCCACCAAACTGGTTTAAGATTATGATTCTTTAAGTTGAATTTCACAACAAAACTAACACAATATGTTATGAGAAGATGGGAAGAATTCCAAGCCATCTGCACATTATCTGGCAAGGATTTTCTGAGATAAAGGGGTTGCAGAAGAACATGTGTATAAGCTAACCTTGAATCAATGGATTCATGTCTATACATTTCCAGCATTAACTTCAACTCCAGAAGACTTTCTTTCAGATCTTGAACCTGAAATATTTAATCATATATTATATACAAGAGGCAAACACATTATTTTTATCTATCAAAAGTTCCAAGTAGACTTCAAAGACCAAAAGCACTTGTGGAATCTGCACTTACAAGGGCCAGCCATGTACATAAAGAAAATATTTCTGACATATCCCCAACTCTCTCTCTCTCTCTCTCTCTCTCTCTCTCTCTCACACACACACACAGACACACACACACAGACACACACACAGCCATATAAAATTTGGATGGTCATTCACCACGAAAAGAATAAATATAGCATCCATAATTCCTTACTGACACACTACAGAACTTAAACCCCAAAATTTGAAAGATAAATTAAGTAATATAATACAAGAAAGAGTGATATACCACAGATTGCAGTTTTTGTATCTCGGCAACTTGGTTGGCAGATCTATCATATAAACTTTCATACTCCTTAGCCTGCTTGAAAAAAATACTTCTTTGAGGATGTGGATTTAATTGAAGGAGATAAATGAATATACCAAATAGAACCTACCTTCCCATCCAAAACTTTGGAAAGAGACTGCACATCAGCCCGTAAAGAATGAATGTTAGAAGCAGTCTCCTTGAATTTACTTAGTTGGCATTGCATTGTGCTCATATCCTCAGGAAATGAAGAAACCAGGCCTTTGAACTGTGCAATTATTTCTTTTCTTCCTAAGAAAGAAAGCACGACAATCAAGTATTAATCACACACCTGCAGGGACAAAAGGTGCAATAATTACAAGATCTGGGAAACATCTTCTATTAATTACCAGGCTCTCTTGATGCCTCTTCCAGCTTAACCTCTATCAACCTTTTATCCTCAATCTGTTTCTCTAACTGCATTCCCAAGTCAATAATTCTGGAATCTGAAACTGCAGAAGATCTTCGAACAACATCAAATAAGTCACTTTTCATACTCAATTCCCTTTCCCCCCAAACAAGGTTGTCCTTTTCAACCTATAAAATTAAAAGTTATGGTTAGCAACTGAATCAAATTGACACAAGAAAAATGAGAGACTAAAGGCAAAAACAAAACTACCGACCAGTTACAACCTGTAGTTTCTCAAAGAAGGCCTGATACTGAAGCACATCTGATTTTGACTTCTTAACTTGATCTCTAACTAAAAGGAATTCTTGAGAGGAAGATATAGACTTCAGGTTCTTCAATGAGTTCTGCAAAAAAAAATCCCTATCTAGTCACATTACCAACCAACTAATGCTACAGTTGAGGCTTTTAGAAGCACAAAGCTAAGCAAAAACACAAATAGCTCTGAAAAGCCAACCTGCAAATCCGACAACTGCTGCAATATTTTTACCCTCTCATCATAAAGACTTTTTATTTCCAATAGTCTAGAAGAAGCTTGATCCTGGGAATTTAAATCGATTAGTATGACCGATATCTCCCAGATAAAGAAATTCTTAAGCATGAAACCAAAATAAACAATAGCTGACAACTTACTAGAATTTTTTTAAGAGAAGACTCCATCTCTTCCAGATCTTTTTGTTTATGTCTGACCTTATCAGTAGCAGCAAGCGTACTTCCCAAGTTTAGGGCAGGGTAAAATGCCCCTTTTGTAGCATCCCTCTCAGCTTTAAGACTGGCCAGCTCACTTTTACCTTTTTCCAGTTCGAAAGTTGCACTCTCCAATTCCACTTTGATAAGCCACAAAATCAATCAAACTGATGACTCTTTTTACGGTAGAAGTCAATATTATATAAATCACTATTTCTAGCAACAATAATTACAATTTCATAAATTTTCAAGCACCTGACTACCTGAGGGATTAATAAGAAATATATTGTATGCTTAACTAGCAAAACTTCACCATTAAAGAGCACAGAAAAACCCAGTAATCATGTGAAAAGCAGGTAATTCATACCACCCACCAAATCTAATGCATTATCATTAATACTGTCAATGGAAGGTAATAGTGTAAGAGAATATTCAGACATACACAGACAGATAGTAAAATGCCATAATCAAAGGAAGCACATAAACACACAGACACATAATGATAGTGTGTTGTATGCATATAGATAAAGTACAGATAGGAGTATCGGCATCAGAAATTAATCTTTTTAAAATTCAACAGAAATTTTACCTTTTACATTCCTAAGCTCAGCTTTACTTTTTGCCACACTGTCTTGACACTTCAGGAGTTCAATCGCCAGTGATTTTATCTTCAAATGAAGATCACTCATAGACAATCTCAAGTTCTTCACTTCTGTCTCCAATTCACTAGATGCTTTTAGCTTGCATTCACCTAGTGACCATAACAGTAAAAAAAGAAAACTTGGAGTGAATTCTAAAGGAAAAACAGAAGAGCAGAAATATTACAAGTGACCATGTCACAGTAAGCTCTTACGATCTCCTGGAAGCTGTTTTAAAACTGCTGCATGTAACCCATTCTTTAGAAGCCAAAGGCCATTGACAGCAGCTATAACATTACTTAGAATGTTCTTAACCTCCACACAGGTTGTTTCTCCATCTTCTTCCATCTCATCAACGAAATCAATAGAAGATGAACAATCAGTTGCACCTGTTTCCATGAGTCGATTAAGAAAATCATCCTCTACAGGCGATGGCCCCCCATCTGACAAGCAATTTGAAACAACCCTATCAGGAAACACATTACTTTAATAATATGGAGCCAAAAGTTCACAATCAGTATTAAAGAACCAGTAATTCTCTACAAGCCATTCAAGGATAGATCACCAAATGCTTAGTTTTAAAAAATTCCATGCCACAATTAATCACAGAAGGTGCCAGAAACAAATTCATCTGAGTCTAGCAGGAGAAGGAAATATTTTTCTTACAGATCCAAAAATGACTAGCAGTCAATGGAAGTTGACAAATGCATGCAGGAACACATCCAAAGTATTGCAAGAGGCTGAAATTTAAACAGACTAGCGAGGTATGTTTATGACTTCGGATATGTAAACGAGGACCAAATGATTGCAGATAAGATACACCATTTGGATACATATTTGAGGATCAAATGATTGCACGTCAAGAGAAATATGAGATAGCTTAGAAATTTATAGGAAGTAACAGAACTAATAAAGAAAGAAAGAATAAAATCAGCAACATGCAATAACAAGGCGAATTCTCACCCCTTATAGTTGGAACAAACTTGACAAATTCATTTGATTCTCTTGTCTGACTCGCTCGTGATTCCAAGCTAGTAACCAACTACCACATCAACAATAAGCCAAATCTCAACAGGTGATTACATTACAGAATTCTATAATGTAAAAAGAAATAAAAGCCTCAATATCACCAACAATTTACTTAAATTTCCAAAAAGCATATAAGAATGCAACGCGAGGCAAACAAAGGGCAAACAAATAGGGCATTACCCCTTCCCAAGACTTATTAACAGCTTTTATTTTGGAATCAAACGGCTGCTGTTTCTTTTTCAGTTGATGGAACTTCTTCTCTAATGCACAAAACTCGATCTTCTGGGCTTCTAACTTCTGTGCGATCTTTTGATTTTGGTATCGAAGGACAGTGGCACCGAGCTAAGCAATCGGAAAAATAAAACAGGAGTTAAAACAAACCATTGTATATTTGACCAAACATTTTAGCAACCAACGAACTGAACCAACTCCACCCTCCCCACCAAAAAAAAAAAGCCAATTCTGGACTTTCTCAAAAATAACTGACGTAACCAAATAAACCAAAGAGCATATGGATTCTACAACTACAATAAGCTGTCAGAATCAACGACATGAATCTCCAAGCACATTAATTGTTCAGATGAAACAGGGATTACAAACTAAACACAGTTAATTATCAAACAAAGTATTAAAAGTGAAAATACTGCAAACCTTTTTGTCCTCAGAAGGTTGAGAGAAAGGGTTCTTCTTAGGCATAGGAGGAGTGGCCGAAATGGAAGTGAATTGCCTGCGTTTACGCTCCGCTTCACTCCCCATTAAAACCCTGACTGACACCCAACTCTTCTCTGATCTCAGATTTTCCCAAAAACCAAACGAATTACTACTACGCCAAATAAGATGGACCTCTAATTAACCCTAACCTAATTCGCAAACATCGACGCCTACGCAAAACAATACACAAGTTCTTATACAGAACAGTAAGTGCCCAGAAATTGTAGTTGAGGATCTCTCCTTCGGTGTATCACCGAGAAGGTAGCACAGAGAGAGAATCTGCAACTTCTCTTCTCTTTCATTTTTTCATATTTACTGGAATAATAACGGGATCTTTTTTTAATTGATACAGGTAGGAGGGCAATTCCGGTATTGGAGAAGACCGAGTTCGTTATGTGCTGACACGTTTGAGCGAGTTGACGCGGTGATGATAGAGGGACGGCTTAAGGGGGTGTGAAAGTCACAGTAGGCGAATGGTGAAATCTGATTGGAGCAAAGTGAGGGCAAAAGCTGATTTAATATAGTGACTTAATTTTTATTTCTTATAGTTTCGACTTTTGTTTTTAAAATCACCAAAAAATTCTGATTTTAGTTTTGGATTCTTCTAGTTTTTAGAAATTATGAAAACTATAAAAAATAATTTTTATTTCTTATTTTTATTTTTTATAATTTGATTTGTTATCATTTAAATATATAATATTTAATTATTAATAAAAATTATAAATATTTTAATTCAAGATTATATATTTAATAAATTAAAATTAATTATCAATAAAATTATGAATAATTTAATTTAATTTAATTTTTATAATTAA
>JANQAP020000092.1:331187-341249 GCA_026874005.2 Erythroxylum coriaceum
AGTGAGAAAATATTAGAGAGTGCTAGAGTACACACCTGTGGGTACTAGGAGAGTTGGAGGGCTCTTTGCAAGTGTTGAAAAAACACTCAATCTCTATACTGTTTCTCGTCTTCATTTCATATTAGTGAATCTCCTTACCACTACCAAGTGGGAACCTTGGATGTAGATAGTTTCATACTATCGAACCAAGTAAAAATCTTGTCTCTTTATTTTTCTTGCATTTAAGTTTCCTACAAAATTAACCAAGCTTTATCAAGTTTTGTGTTTGAAAGAAAACAGCAATAGCAGTAAAACCCAACACCGTAAACCAAGAAATAAAAGTTTAGTTACCCAACATCACAATTTTTCCTAACTATTTAGGACTATTGCTGGAGCTGGGAATGTTACTGACGATGGGACTGTTCTATTGCCAGCCCTCTTACAGCCGCGATCTTTATTTTTCTCCTCTTTTTCATTTTTTATGCCACTCCTCTTCTCTACTTGCTATCTTCCGTCAGCCCCCTAAGCCTCCTCTCACCGTTGCTTGATGTGACGAATAAAGCTCTTTTCCACCTTATTATTCACTTCTTTAAAACCTACGCATAACCCCCTTCCAATGACAACGTTTTGGGCTAAATGGTTTTATGAATTAATTCTTGGTCCACAGGTACTGCTCACACCCTTTAAACCCAAGTTCTATTCCTGTGTTACATCATTTGCTTTATACTTCCAACCTGCTACGTTTCATGCTTTTGGTTGTTGCATGAGGCCATGTCTAATTAAGTTCAACTCCTAGTTCAGCTTTTTTTATCCCAAAATTGTCGTAGTTCTTTCTATTTGGTTCTAAAATATACCTTGACATAAAACAAGATTAATTCCCATTAAATATAACTTCAAACCTCAAGAATAAAGAAAATTAACGCACAAAAAGATAGAAAATAAAGACACTAACAATGCTCCACCATAAAAGTATACCCACTCAGAATAAACCAATTCCAAGCCTTTCATTTCGGCACATATCGAAAATAACCTTGCTGAAAAATTATGGTGCAACTCCCATAATTGGCTTTCCTGGAAGTTCATCAGCCATCGACATAAATTGCACCACACACCTTGCATCAATGTCAAACCAATGCCCGTGTGCAAACTTGTGAACCCGCTAACAGTAAAACATCCTTTATCATGGCGACTTTGGGATTAGAGGCATGCCATGAGGATGTACATGCCCCCTTTTAGAGAACAAAAGCAAAATCACCATCTATGGAGACAATGTTAGCGACATTGTCAGTCTGTCCATTAACTGACCTAGAGCCTCTTGCCGAACCCGCTCCACCTCTCAGACAATTTTTCTTCACGTGCCCAGATTGTCCACACATCCAGCATACTATATTTTTCTTTATGGAGTTCTTCATCTTCCTATATCTAGCTACCACCAGAGCTGAGTCTTCAGGAGGAACATTTCTTCCACTACCAAGTCTTCTCTCTTTTAAAAAGAGTTTTCTGGTAACTTCAGAAAAAACTATCTTCTCCTTCCTATGAATCAAAATAGGTTTCATGTGTTCATAGGAAGGTGGAAGAGACCAGATAAGTCTCAAAGCTTGATCCTCATCATCTATATGAACTCTAATTGCCTACAGTTCAAAGACGATCCTATTGAGAACACTTAAGTGATCTGAAATTGTAGTATCTTCCCTCATCCGCAGTGTATGAAACTGCTCCTTCAGATACACCCGATTTGAGACGCCCTTTGTTTGATACAACTCCTCAAGTTTTTCCCAGAGCTCCTTTGCCGCAGATATTCTATGCATATTCATGAGGACATTCTTGGCCAAACACAGTCGTATCCCACTTGTCGCTCTCAATTCAGATCCTCCCAATCTTTATCTCTCATACTAGATCTGTTCGTACTAGCCGTTTTGCCAATATTACTAGTAGTAGTGCTGATATCAGGGATTTATCTGCCTTTTAATGCCTTGTGTAACTCTGACTGAATCAAAATGTCTCTGACTTGCACTTACCACAAGCTAAATTTGATTTTCCTGTCGAATTTCTCCACCTCAAATCTGATAGAATTCGAAGCCCTATTTTTTGACTTTTTTTTTCTGTGCACTTCTGCCTTAATGAATTTTACCGTATAAATGAATAGTACACCAGGTAAGTTCCTAGGAAAGAGAGGTGGGTCACTAACAGACACACTTAAGTACCAAGTCTTTCCTTAGCCAGAACTTTCCTAGACATGCACTTCCACACTACCACACCAAAGCTCCACCGCACCAAATGAACATTTCTCAAGAAAACCTTTTCTGATGTGGAAGATCAGTCAAAACTGCGACCACAAAGTATATTTAAAATTTTCAAGAAAAAACACACCTTGGCTCTTATACCAATTGTTGAGAATTCAAACCTTCCAAACCCACATCCAAGGATATTTCATAGACAAAAATAGCAAAAAATAGAGAAATAATAACAACACAAGAGAATTTACGTAAAAACTCCCAAACCGAAGAAAAAACTACATACACCTAGAAAAAAATCCACTATATAAAAAATTCTTACAATCACACAATTTTCTTCTCACCCAATACCCTAATACACCAATACACCTACAAAGAAATACCCAAAACAAACTCTCCAACTCTCACCTCAAAGGAGGAATTTAACTAGAGTCAAAATTTGTTCTACAAATCTTTGACTTTGTATTGGTGCACTAACCAAGGAGATAGCACCCTCCTTATATAGGCAAGAGCCTTGCCTCAATTATTTTTCCCAACCAATATGAGACAAACAAAGGAACCAAAACTCAACACCAAGTGCTTCAGACACCCGTGTGCCAGCTTAACCAGTTTCTATGGGATGTGATTTCCTTCTCTAGCGACGCTCACCCATCTTCTCTACCTCAGGTCAGTTGGTTATTTTCACAGTTCTCCCAAAACCCTCTTCACTGTTCTCTCCATTTCTCCTCCTTCTGTAGATCGTTGTCGGGTGTAGATTTTGGCCAAAACCATGACATATGATGGTAGAGGTGACGATCGGGGTTTGAGAGAGGGAGAAAGAAAGATCCATCATATATGATGGTAGGGGCAACGATGCCGAAAGTGGTGTTGCGAGTTGCGATAGACGCTAGGTTTGAGACTTGAGAGAGGGAGATCGTTGCCTGGGTTGTTAATTAAAAATAGTCTAGAAAATGTCTGCTAAAGGCTAGAATTTGAGAGAGGAGGGAGAGAAAGAGTAGAAACTAAAATGGGTATTTTACTTCGGTTGGTAGAGGGGAGTCTTCGTTTCTCAAATAATAAATTAAGCATTTAATGGGAAGAGATTGGAGAGTGAAGTAAGAAGAGAAAGACGACAATCGTTGGATGAATTGAATAGTTAAATTTAAATTCTTCGTCGTCATCCATTCACGCTTAGAATATAGTAGTTAATGATTCCTGTTCTCTTACTTTGGGCTTTACATATAATGAGTGAATGGACCTTGTTCGTGGGATTTAGAAGTTGTCACGTCATCTACAAAGAACGACGTAGTATTATTAAATAAAATCAAATATTATAAATATGTATAAAATATAGGTATATTGATTGAATTTAAAATTTAAAAATTATAAATAAGTATAATTTGAACTAATCTAAAAATTAAAATAATATTATTTTTTTCAATGAACGAAAATTTTATAATTAAAATAATTTCATTTTGTTTAAAAATTTGGTCAAATATTTTAATTATCCAAATTCAATTAAATTTCAAGTTAAAATTTGGAATTTATTCATGCTTTAATTAATTTAAAAATTAACAATAACATTTAATTAATTCACATAAATGTATTATATTATTATTTCAATTATTTTTTGAAAATTTTAAAAATAGGAAACTTTTTTAAAATAGTATCTGGTAACCTTCACATATTTGTAAGTTGAAACACATACTACTTTCATTATTCGTATTAATATTTGGTTTTCCTTTGCATATAAAAACATTTCATACCCAATCTATAATAGTGGGAGGATGTTGCAGAACATTACTTGAAATATCAATTTACAAGCTACGGAGAAGTATGCCTTCGAAAGTGATTCCACGCCCAAAAGCCAATGCAAGTCCCCACTCTTCGCTTACCTTCTTCAACTCCTCTCTCATATATTCCATCACATAGAACACTGTATTGCTGCTAACATTTCCATAGTCCATCAGAGCCCTTCTGCTACACTAGCTTCTCGCTGTTCAACTTCAAGGTAGTCTCTAGCCGGTTAAGTATTGCCGGCCGACCGGGATGAACCGCCCAGAACAGATCGTTAAACTCGGTTAAACCGACCTTTGACACGAGTTTCTTGCAGAATTACTCGATGTTCTCTTCTATTTTTCGTGGTAGGTCTCTCCCAAGCTTGAAGTTTATACCCTCTTCAGAGAGTCGTCCATCAATGAAATTTTGTGTTCCCGGCAAGAATTGTTGTACTGCATAATTCAGTTCCATGAAAGGTGACTCTTTACCTGTTAAAGGATTAGCTCCAATAATGGCTGCTGCTGCTCCATCCCCGAAAAGTGAGCTCCGACCAGGTCGTAAGGGCGTGCTTTATTTGGTGGTCGAAAACCTATTATGGTAGTCTCCGAAGTGGTTAACAGAACACGACTTCCTGGGTTGTTTTCAGCGATGTCTTTGGCAACTCTGAGGCCAGTGACACCGCCATAACAGCCTAGAAAGTAGAGCATCACACGGCCAACATCATGTCTCAGACCAAGTTCACTAGCAAGGTAAAGGTCACCTCGGGGTAAGCGTATCTCACTGGAAGACACATAAACGATATGTGTGATATCTTCAACTTGTCTTCCCCATTCATTGATACAAGCAAGACTCGCTTCCAATGCCATCTGAACTACCGCTGGATTCGCTATTTCAAGCCTTTGTTTGATTGTCGGAGAGCCCTCAGTCACGAGTTCCGGGTTCTTTTTCAGGATCTCCTTGGACATGACTGTGTACCTTGTCTGCACAGTAGTGGTTTTACCTCGCAAAAATATACAATAAAAAAACCTCGTCTTAAGCCTGTTTCAGGATTGGATCTCATGCCTGAAAACAATCCAAGTACGTGATAATAGAAGTATTTCCGGCTTACATAGTCGTTCCAGTTTCTCCTTCATAACTGCATATTCACATTTGGTGTCCTGAAAGTACCCCTCTACAAGGCGTTCCTGGGGTATGAGTTGTTTAGGAAAAGCCTTGCCCAGTGCAAGAATCGTCGCTTTCCCTGGACTGGGAGTGCGTCCATTCATGAGAGGATAGTGATTTGGAGCATTGTCGTGGTTAGTTCTAGAAATCTTCAGACAACTTTAGTAAGAAAACACTTCGGTGAGTAGAGAACTTTAACAGAGGAATAACATTCCAGTGTACTGGTGAAAGGTTAAAGCTCATGAAGACTAGCAGCATGAGGAAATTAAAAACGCCTAGTTTAAAATGGGTTTGGTGGTTATTTGGAATCTGGTAGTTAAGAGGCATCAAGGCCTTCATTAAGGATGATGACAATATTTATCTTACATTTCTGATCTCATCGTCTTTCCCTGTCCTCCAGATAGATACATACGTTCTTGACCAACTTCAAACTTACCTCTCTTTCGGTTATGAGAGTCTTGTGTTAAGACGAGTTGTTAAAGATTCAGAACTGTAATAGTGTTATAGTTTTAACATCAGTTCTCAGCTTTTCTTCAGTCACATTGACATCACCAAGCTTCTTGGTTGCTTGGGGGATCTTGGATTCCTACAAACAAAGACAAACATCTCTCCGTTTCACTTTTGTCAGTGAAAATAGTGAACAAATTACATTTTATCAAGCCTATTTTTTGATAAAAAAGCATGCCCTGACCATTTCTCGTAGAGTAAATTCTTAACTGAACATACAGAGTTAGAAGTTCCACATCAGATGTGCTGAGATCCTGTAAAGTTAGCTTGTTTCTATTATCAATAAATACAAATCAGCCTCTAGCCTTGAGATGAGCGTCGGTAGTAATACCTGAAATGACAAGAAGAGGATTAAAAACATGTAGATAGCAAACGATCCCCAAAAAACAATTTGAATTTTCAATGGAGATGGAGGACTCACACATAGATCTCTATCCCATAAGCAGCAGCATATTTTCGCAGAAGTCGCTCTACAGTATACCATTGTGCACGATCTGATCCGTCTTGATACCCAATACGAGGCATGTGGATTGAAGCTTTTATAGCACACCAGAAAATGAAGTAGTGACATGAATGAATATGTAGAAGAAACAAGTGGGAGACAGGAATGTAAATTTCAAAGTTCAAACATACTGACTGATGGAAGTTTGCCATGCACAGGATATATTTCTCACAAAAGCAAGCAAGACTCCAACCCATATCAGGAAAAAACATGACAATTTCACCTATATCACCATGCTATTTACTGGTTCATTCTATTTCTCTGTCATTAATTCAGTAGCTCTGATGATTCTAAATATGATTGTCTAAGAATATGAATCATCTAGCATATCCAACTCGAGGTGCTGATGACCGATGAAAATTCAATTGAAGGAATAAGAACAAGCAACAACACGAAACAAGTGCAATTCTAGTTGCCATCATTATGGTATAATAGCTTTACACTATGCTGAACCAGAAAAAGAAAAAAAAAAAAGTATGCTGCAACTTGTACCAGTATTTTGAGCTGCTACGGACGACACCTTGGAGAGGCATTGCTCCAGATCAGGAATTGAGATATCACTACGAGGAACTTTGCGCCTAGGATTATATGTCTGTACCACACCCAAAGCTACCCACTGAGGACAATTACCTTGCATTCCCTGTCCATTTTCCTCTGTATTGCAGAGGCCCAGAATGACCACAAAGAAACAAATAATAAAACCATCTGATAGCAAGAGGTAGATAATATGGAAATTACAGCACATACAATACTTGGCAGAATACTACTTAATTCCCTACTCTTCATATTCCTGGAAACACTGAACAAAGGTATGGTCTACCAAATTGCCAAAAATAATTAAGTAGGTGCTTATTAGGATTACATGCATTACAATTTCGTTGAAGTCATAACTTGCAGGAAAACTAACGGCCACAGTTTACCACTAATTTTTATAAGATGAAGATCACCAAGGTGAAGGTCCCCAACTTCAGAAGCTCGCTCATATGCATCAGGAACAGTGGAAGACAGCTTGGCCAAGGCATCAAACATTCCTCCACGGCCCCAATTTCCAGAGTTATCAACACAACTGCCAGGGTAACATATAAAGCTACAAGTCAAGTCCAATGGCAAGATTAGATAATTTCAAATAGCTATTCAAAACTGATTGATTTGTGCTTCAGACCCTCGCATGTGATTCACATGGTAGACAAAACTACTTGGTTAATGGTTCATATAGGAGTATTTTACACATGCAAAAGGGAAAGTAGATTCATAACAAAGCAGGTAGAACAAAAGGGAAGAAACCAGTCTGCAAATGCTACCAGATTACTACAGCAAAAAGAACAAGAATTGAACTTGTTTTGCATTCAAAGCATATGAATCACCTGAATATAATAGAGGGCTCTGCAGGACAGACTTTTTCTGGATGTGTACAGTCACCAACCGTGAAATGAACAGAGCCTGAATCTGACAAAACATCAGCATCTAAAGGTCCACTAGGCTCTTTGACAGACAGTGAATGGTATCCTAGGGCTTCCCACCTAGATAACTTTTTCTCCTCTGCTTTCTTCCTTGCAGCCTCATGCTTAAGATGTTTGTCTTCGGTCAACTTCCTTCTATTCCCCAAATCCAACACAGAGTTGCTAGCTGATTCTGATGCTGCTTTAAAATTTTCAATCCAGGAAAGGTAGGACGCTTCATCCATGTCAGGATCATCAGAAGGTGCAGTATAAATTCCAATATCCGATCCATTCCTATCATCCATTGGATTGAGCTCAAACTTTCTTTCATCCATAGCCATCCCCTGGCCACAACGAATTGCAATTACTTTCTCCACCATATCATTCAATTCAGACACCTTCAATTCATCTGCTTTGTCAGTGTTGATTTCTGCAGGATCAAACAAATGCAGCCCGAATATGATAGATCGCAAATCACCCACTGCAACTCCTGTTTCCTTAGCCTCCTGCTCGACATAATCATCTCCTATGACATTTTGGCTGAGCTGCAACTTCCTCTCGGCCCTCCTCATAATTACCTACACCACACGCCACTAGAATATACATATCCCAGCACTTTATATATATACTGGTATAAACATACAAAATTGTAAATTTTAACCTCCTCTACTGTACGCATTGTGACTAAGTTTATAGATAACACGTGATTCATTTGACCAATCCGGTGTGCACGTTGCAAAGCCTGCTTATCAACCTGGGGATTCCAATCTTGCTCATAAAATATAACCTGACAAATGTCTACATCAGAAATGATAGGCCAATAAATGCAATAGTTCAAAGCAGCTTTTTGGGGTAATCTCAAATCACTAGCATGTTATCATCTTAAAATAACAAAACTGAAAACAGTTTAAGTGTACACCATAGTATCCAATTATGTTAAACTAAGATAAGCAAATAAAATCAATTGAAGGCATTTGAATTGGACATTAAGCAACATATACGCTGAAGAGGAAATGTGCGATATTAAGCATAGAACACCAGTATCCCGAATCTTAGACGTCATAAGGATGAAACTTGAATCAATATGTTTTGTGAAATTGTAGCAAGAATGGCTTCGAGAAAAACTAATGGAAGAGCAGAATTTTACGTAAAACCAAAGCTATGCTTGGAAAATCTTTGAATAAAACTCACAGTGTCCGCGGCAACAAGATTCAAGCCAACTCCTCCAGCTCTTGTAGATATCAGAAAGACAAAAGCATTTTCCTGCAGATTTGAGCTCCCTAATTGTGGACTAAAACTCCTAATTGCAGCAAACCGCTCCTCAGCCCGAATTGAACCATCAAGTCGCTCGTAGGAATAGTTACGTAATTCCATAAAATCCTGTATTCGAATAAGAAAAAGGTTACCTAGAATTCCATGTAATCCTGCATATTTAAATGACTTCAATGGGAAATCAAAAGATAATACCTGCAAAATGTCAAGTGTGTGAGTCATCTGAGCAAAGAGGAGAACACGATGTCCAGAATCATGTAGTTTCTGAAGTAGCTTGTCTAAAATTAATAATTTACCACTAGCCTGACATGGATAACAGATAAGAGTGATTGGTTTGAAGTTCAAAGTGAAGATAGATGGAAGCAGAACCCAAGACACAGAAATAGAGGTTGCTCGTCTTTTATTTTCTCTTCTTTTGCTCTAAGGGTAGTGCAAGACCAAAATTAGTGTTGGTTAATGTTGTTTCTTATCATTCTTATCTTAGGGATTCTGCTATATCTTAAAGATTATGATTGATATATCTCCCAATAAATGTAGGAGATACTTATTCCCTAATTATAGTAAGAGGTATCCGGTATCCCTAATTTTTAGGAAATCCAGTTTTAGGATTTCAGGCCTCTAATCTATATAAGAGGCAGCATTGTACATACTTGTATTATCATACAATTCCAGTA
Organism: Erythroxylum coriaceum; assembly: GCA_026874005.2. Lineage (NCBI taxonomy): Eukaryota > Viridiplantae > Streptophyta > Magnoliopsida > Malpighiales > Erythroxylaceae > Erythroxylum > Erythroxylum coriaceum. The sequence continues at coordinate 340,714 of JANQAP020000092.1, forward strand.
AATACAAAAATATATTCTTTACCCTAAATTCAACTTGGTATCAGAGCTGCCAGTTCTGGGAGCTTCTGCCTCTACTGCCTATTCTCAGCCTTGATTGCTGAGCACCTTCTGCCTCTACATCTTTGCCCTCCAGCCTTCATTGCTATTTTTCTAATCTCTTCTTCCGGTCCTTTGCCCCTGCCCAGTTATGGCTACTGATTTATCACAGAAATCTACTGCCAACCTCATCCCTCTCAACCCCAATGATCTGCCAGTACTGCACCCCACTTATCATCTTAATGGAAAAAATTACCTCCAATGGGTTCAGGTGATCCGTACCACTCTCAAAGGCCGACGGAGGTTCAGTCACATTGAAGGGGTTCCTGTGGCTAAAACAGAACTACAGACAGATTTCTGGGATGATGATGATTCTCTTATCATGACTTGGCTGTGGAATTCTATGACTCCGGAAATCAGCAGAAACTGTATGTTTCTATCATCAGCTAGGGAGATTTGGGACAACCTTAGGCAGACTTATTCCAAGAAGGATGACATGT
>JANQAP020000092.1:402234-423722 GCA_026874005.2 Erythroxylum coriaceum
GTGTAAAGTCCAGGCTTCACAAAAGTAGCCTATTTCTATCCGACTCGATCCAATTTGACTTGAAGTCAGTAAATTTGGTTTGAGCTGACTGAAATTCAACGTGAGTTTGAACTTTTCTTTTTCAACGAAGCATCAGGTCGAGTTTTGATTCAAGTAAAACGATGTAGTTTTACATAAATGATGTTATTTTTAATTTTTTAAAATAAAATATATGCTGAGTGCTTGTTAGAGCTTTTATCAGTAAAGTTTTTTGAAAAACTATAAATTTGAGCTTCTTAGTTGTATTTTAACTTCTAAAAAAGTTATTTTTATTAAAAAAATGTTTTTAAATTTTATGACCAATCGCTTATTTGTTTTTAAAATAATTTTTGCCATAAAAAAAATACTTTTTTACCTTTAAAAAATTGAACCTAAGAGGCACATATTCAAGTTCTCAATTATCACAGCTCCGTTGACACGAATCTTTTATTTCAGCTTAACTTGACATTCGGGTCGAATAATTCCAACCCAATTAGATCGAATGGATCGGATCATACGTAAGCTTTATCTATTTTGCAATGCCCGATGATGACGTGGAATTATACTCAACTAACACAGTAGCACCTAAACTATAAAATGACCAAATTCCAATTCAAGCGGAGCTTTCACATATTTGCTTTTCAAACTGCACATTTCCTGGCTTCCAAGTCTCTATCTCGCTTCCCATTTCTCACTCACTGTTCGCGGAAAGCCCTAGGGTTCCAATCCCTCTCTCCTCACGATGGTTAACTTATCCTCGATGCTGCCGAGTCATATTCGGTTCTTGATTCAGAGCTTGAACGACGCCAACTGCGATTCCGTTTTTCGGGAGCTTTGCGAGGTTCTCTATAGTTCTGTCTATCATTTCTTTTTACTAAATTAGTGAATTGGTCGTCAGTTTGTAGTTTCGACATTTCTTTCGCGAATGAGAAACCCTAATTTGTCATTCCATTTGGTTGAGCTCGATTAAAATGTGAATTCTCTCATTTTCGTTTTGTTTTTGGTCTGGATGTTCGTGAAATTTAGTTTTTAGTTTTCCTTTCGGCCGCGCTACTCGTGTAAAAAGAATATAACGGTGGAGAAACCGAAATCCTGATTTTAGTCTATAAATTATAATCGTGCGTTATGTTTTGGTCAGTGTGCAAAAGAATCTGGAAATTTTTAATTCTCCTAAAGAGCATTTTTGTGAACTCTGTAATTGTTAATTTGTATTTGGCAGTTTATTGATCATGGAGTTGAGGGCAGTGTTATGGCTTTCAAAACATGCTTGGAAAATCTACTTTCTCCAAAGTCAGACCCGAAACACGAACAAGTAGAACAAGTTCTCTTGTCGGTTTTCAAGTATCTCCTGCAGAAACCAAATTTCAGCACTGTGTTTTCTCAGTCAGTAAGGTTCTTAGAGATCAATGAGGAATTCCTAGAAAAGTTATGTAATGTTTTGCGGCTTTCTTTGCCTGAAAAGATTGGCATTGGTCTTGCACTATCAGACTTTGAAAGTGTTGAAACCCAGAAGTGTGGTGAGTAATCATAGTTCTTATTTGAAATAGTTTTTGCCTTATTCTTTTTCTTTCTTCATTGTCTTGAACTGCTTGTTTATTCATAGGGAAGAAATTTTGCATGGTTCACCTGGAAAAATTGTGTGCCAATCCTGATTCGATAAACTCTGTAGAACAAATTCAGAACATTGTTATGTTCCTCCAGCGGTCTGGGGCCTTCTCCAAGCATGTAGACCAATTTATGCAGATGTTCTCACTAGCTCAGTTTGATAATGTTGTCCCCTTTGTTTTGGCTCCATTGCTTCCTAATGAGCTGCATGAGACCAACTTTTTGAGGTTCTTTCTTGTGCTTCTTGCAGTTATTTTTTGTTTGTTATGATTTTAGCACTTGATGATATGGGCTTCTCTGGTGCAGGAATAAGAAGCTGTTTCATGAATGCACAGAAAGTGAGTTTGATGAACTTTTAGCTGATATAGAAAAGGAGATGAGCATGGGAGATGTTGTCGAGGAATTAGGCTATGGATGCACATATGATGCTGCACAGTGCAAAGAGATTCTGTCTCTTTTTCAGCCTTTGAATGAGATTACAATCTCTAAGATGCTTGGAACAATTGCCCGCAATCATACTGGTCTTGAGGACAATAATGGAAGTTTTTCTTCATTAGCTTTGGCTCTTGGTTCTAGCATCTCAACGGATCAATCATCGTTAAGCTCCTGGAATGTTGAGGTTCTAATAAAAACTATCAAACAACTTGTGAGTATTCGACACTTTTATCATTTTTTTTTTGTGTGCTATCTGTGATTGTGGAATTCCTGGGGCCTGAAGATTTTGTGCTTCTACTTGTTTATAGGCTCCTTCTACCAACTGGGCTCAAGTCATTGAAAATTTGGATCATGATGGATTTCACATCCCTAGTGAAGAAGCCTTTTGCTTCTTCATGTCTGTATACAGATATGCCTGCCAGGTATAAACTCTTAAGCTTCAGTATTACATTCTCAGACATGTTTCCATTGTGCTTCTGTATCAAATATGTTACCTTCCTCTGTTTTTGAATTTTGGAGTTCATTTTTTCAGGACCCATTCCCGCTCCATGCTGTCTGTGGGTTTGTGTGGAAGAATATTGAGGGCCAATTATCCTTTCTTAAGTATGCTGTATCAGCACCACCTGAAGTGTTTACTTTTGCACATTCTGGAAGACAGCTGGTATGCACACCTTTATTTCCTTGACCATCTTAATCTTATTGTGAATGTTATGATGCACATATAATTAGTTGGTTCCCACAGTGATTGTTTCCTAACTTGTGTCTTTTTCAATTTTGTTGGCTGGTAAATTCATGATCCTGTTCCCTTTTCAGGTGACAATTAGATTAATTCTTCCCCATTTGAAGAGCTTTTCCTTGATATTGTCTCACATAGCTGGAATTGAGCTTCTCATTTTGATATATTCACTGAGCTATGAAGGATCACTGTTACTAAATTTCAGCGTTTCTTTCAGGCATATATTGATGCACTTCATGGGCATAAGCTTCAAGCAGGAAATCCATATAATGCCTGGATGTGCCTCGACCTTTTGGACGTGCTTTGTCACCTGGCTGAGAGGGGTTATGCTAATTCTATACATTCCATGCTGGACTATCCTCTTAGACATTGTCCAGATATCTTGCTTCTTGGGATATCTCATGTCAATGTACTTGTTGATTTCTTTGATGATCGGGGAATTCATTAATTTTTTTTATGCTATATGACTTTTGGGTGATAAACTTCGCTCTTTACTTTACAGACTGCCTATAATCTTCTTCAAAATGAAGTGTGTTCAACAGTTTTCCCTGCATTAATCCATAATACTACTGGAAGCAACATGATCCTTTACCTCTGGCATGTGAATCCTGATCTGGTTTTTCGTGGATTTGTTGAAATATACAGTGTTGATCAAGACAGCTCGATCAAAATACTGAATGTATGCCATGAATTAAAGGTAAAGTATTGGGCATCCATTTGTGGACTATATTTTGTTGCTCTATAGTTGATATAAAAATGTTGAAATTCCAATTTTTAACAGTCCGTCCTTCACGACTTGAAGCTTTTGCTGTATTACTTAATTGACTGTGTATTTGGACTTATAAGAGGATTCTGTGGTGATTATATCCTATATACTTTTCTAGGTTTGATCTTTTGCATATTTTGGTGATCTTTCAGATTTTGCTATCAGTATTGGATGCAATTCCTTTTCCTTTTGCAATCAGATTGGCTGCCATTGCTTCACGAAAAGAACTTGTGGACCTTGAGAAGTGGCTGAGTAATAATATAATTATGTACAAGGATTATTTCTTCGAGGTATCTTTAAGTTGCTCTTCCATCCTCCTTAACAAAGTAGGATCTAATGAATAAAATATAGAGATACAAGTGTTTAGGAACTCGTTAAACTTATCTTTATTTATGGTTAAGCTTTGAAGTTTTCTGAATGATATTTATTTGGAATTCTTGATTCAATATTTTAGGAATGCCTCAAGTTTTTAGAGGAGGTCCAACTTGGGGGATCTCGAGATTTTTCGGCCAAACCTTTCCATCATGCTAGTGCTCTTCTCAATCTTTACTTGGAGTGTATTCCTACCTTCTTGAAGGTTTCTTTTCTAACTGAGTATTTTCTTCAAACTTCACGGCATTTTTTAATCTAGGTATGATTATCTCTATGTTCTATATTTGTTATGGCAGGCCCTCAAGGCTCATACTGGCTTAATTGTTTCTTCCAAACATTCCGAGGAACTCGAGAGATTGCAAGCAATTATTATGGATACCAATCTTAGACTTCAAAATGGTGGTTCTGCAGATTCATCCACTTCTGATGGGCATTCGGACGATATTGAGGCAGAAGCAAACTCTTATTTCCGTCAAATGTTTTCGGGTCAGTTGCCTATTGAATCAATGATTCAGATGCTTGCTCGTTTTAAGGATTCGTCTGTCAAAAGGTATGATTGTCCTTCTTTGCAGCTAGTTTCATTTCATGTATTGTCTTCTATATGTTCAAAAATTATTAAAAGAGGACTAAACACTTTTTTTTTAACCTTACCAGAGGAAGGGGTGTTTTAAAGTCTAATGAATGAGCTAGCTTGGATTCTAATTTGATTTTGGAAGTTAAATCATCTTTCTTATCATTCTTATGTTGTCTGCTATAGTAGAAGTTATGATTTGCTGAAATAAATGGCAGGGAACATGCAATTTTTGACTGCATGATTGAAAATTTATTCGAGGAATATAGGTCCTTTCATAAGTATCCAGAAAGGCAACTGAAAATAGCTGCCATCCTCATTGGTGAGTTCAATTGTTGAATATTGGGCTATTGTTATCTTATCTTTTTATTTTATGGTAAAAATGATGGATCCTACTCGACATTTTATTGTATAGTGCGAACCTTTGAAGCATATGATCTTGACATTTGCTTATTAGGTGCAGAAGCAATTTGTAATATGCTATTATGTGAATATTTGTTTGATATTTTATCAGATTTATGGAGTTGTGTCTGTGACTTATTTCAGGTTCCATCATCAAGCAGCAGCTTGTAACCCATATTACCCTGGGGCTTGCCTTGCGTGCCGTTCTGGATGCACTTCGCAAACCGCCAGATTCCAAAGTTTGTATCATGTATTATTTTCTAACTTTTCCCTTTTTGTTGTTGTCTTACAAATGATGAATTTGCTGCATTCAGATGTTTATGTTTGGAACCAAAGCTTTGGATCAGTTTGTGGACCGTCTAATTGAGTGGCCACAGTATTGCAACCATATACTGCAAATCTCTCATTTGAGAAGCACTCATGCAGACCTTGTTGCTTTCATCGAACGGGCACTTGCCAGGATTTCATCTGGTCATTTGGAGTCTGATGGAAGCACCAACGGCACAGCTGCTCATGCCCATGGTCTGTCTCAGGTTACCTCTGGAAACACTGAGGTGAGAACACTGTCGGTTCTATTACCTCCATATTAAGTTTTTTATCTCAATATAAATGTACTACTTTCATTTGTCTTATAACTTTCTATATGGCTTAGATGGAATGCTTTTTGATTTGATATTTCCTTCCTTAATTGGTTGAACTGAATGGACTGATGCAGAAATTGTTCCTTTTTTCTACTCGTGACTGTCCTTTTTATAGAATTTTTCGGTTTGCTGTAGACTTTGTTATCAAACAGCGATTATTTTGTTCTCAACTATTGCAGTTGAATGCTATGGACATCTCACAGCCTGGGCAGCAAATTTCTTCTTCGTGCCATCTTCAAGAGAAACTTGAATCTCCTCTTGAAGATCATTACAAAATCTCTGTATCATCATCCAACGATATTAAGCCGCTTGCATCTGGCGTCCAGTCTACAGTTGCTACTGTGGATACTTCTGGTGTTCAGAAGGTATTCTTTGGGCTGTTAGGTATTTGTAGTTTGGTGGTTCATGAGTTTAAATCTGCATTTAACTGAATTTGCTGTTGCAGAATGCTGTTACTGCACCACCTGCTATGTTATCTTCGAACCCTGGTTTTGTCCATCCTTCCAGAGGAGCAACCTCAACCAGTAAAATTTCTCTTCTCCACATGAATCTGATTGTACTTCCCATTATTAATGACTACCAGGGATACTTGACCATTAACGATTATCGTAGGATTTGGCTCTGCATTGAACATCGAAACGCTTATAGCAGCTGCTGAGAGGAGAGAAACACCCATAGAGGTACGGTCTTCCTCTTGGGCTTTTTGGGCTTATGTGGATCTTAGCATATTTATGAGTGTAAACCTCTTGGGAGTTTTAACTTGCATGGTTTGTCTTTGCTGGACTGTATATAGGATAAGATTGCATAACTGTTAATTTAAATCTTTTACCACTTAGATGTTGGTTTATGCATAATTGAGATGAACGTTTCACATCTTCAAACAACTTTATGATAGCTAGAATCAAAGTCTGGAAATTGTCAAGTACACTGCTCTGGACTTTCACCGTTAGACACCAGATTTTAGTTTTTAGGTTGTCATATTCTCCTAAAAGATTCTGTTTCTGAGTGGGTTTGATGATTGACCAGACAATTGAAAAATGTGGGGTATTGAACACTTTGCACGTTTGGGTTTCTGTCTACTGAAAACATCCAATTTCTACTCTTTGTTACAGGCTCCAGCTTCTGAGATACAGGACAAAATATCATTTATTGTCAATAACATTTCAGCTTCAAACATTGAAGCTAAAGCAAAAGAGTTAATTGATGTACTTAAAGAGCAGTATTATCCATGGTTTGCCCAGTACATCGTTATGAAAAGGTCAATATTTATACATCCTAGTTTTTAGTTTTTATTTGTTTCTGTGGTAGCATGTGTAGATCTGGGTGTGGATTATGAGAATTACTTGTGCTTGAAACATCTACTGCTTAATGTATCACAGGGCAAGCATTGAGCCCAATTTTCATGACTTGTACTTGAAGTTCCTTGATAAGATGAATTCAAAGGCTTTACACAAGGAGATTGTTCAAGGCACTTACGAAAATTGCAAGGTTTGCACTTTGCATAATAAACGCTTCTGTCCTTTACACACAGCTAAGTAGCTTGTTTGTGGAAATTCCAGGGAGAATTGCCTGTATTATCATGTCTATGTGTTATTTCAGGTTCTTTTAGGGTCAGAGCTCATAAAATCAAGTTCAGAAGAGCGCTCTTTGCTGAAGAATTTAGGAAGTTGGCTTGGGAAACTAACTATTGGCAGGAACCAAGTACTAAGGGCACGTGAGATAGATCCCAAATCTTTGATCATAGAGGTAATTTCTGTGTAATTGAAAGCATTATTAATATCTTCAATCTCGGTAATATGGATCTTAATAGGCAATCTCAGCATTATAAAGTATTAACTTTTGTTTTTGCAAGTTACCACTACATCTTGGTGCTTATTTTTGTACTTACGATGTTCCTTTTTACAGGCGTATGAGAAGGGATTAATGATTGCTGTGATTCCATTTACTTCAAAGGTACAATTGCGATTTAGATTCTAAGATTTTTTTAGGGTATTTTTTATTATTATACACTGCTACTGTCGACAGATTTTGGAGCCATGCCAAAACAGTAAAGCATATCAACCCCCTAATCCCTGGACTATGGGTATACTTGGACTTCTTGTGGAGATCTACTCAATGCCAAACTTGAAAATGAACCTTAAATTTGACATAGAGGTATGTATAGAGATGTCCTGAACATCCATTTGAATCAGTTACTATAACAAAGAGACATTATTGGCTTCACCAAATATGTGATTATTTTTGTGATACTGTAGGTTCTTTTTAAGAATCTTGGTGTAGATATGAAAGATATGACACCAACTTCACTTCTCAAAGATCGAAAAAGGGAAATTGAAGGGAATCCTGATTTTTCAAACAAAGATGTTGGAGCAGTGCAGCAGCAGATGGTTGCTGAAGTTAAATCTGGGATCATATCGCCATTACATCATGTAGAGATACCACTGGAGGTTCCCAACCCTCCTATCTCTGGTGGCCATACGCATTTGTTATCTAAGGTTTTCTGTTTCTTATGTCTCTAGATTTTGTGCTTGTAGCTTTTGATATGTGTCCTGGAAGCTAACCTGCTTCATCCTTTCAGTATGCTGCTCCAGTTCATCTCCCTTCGAGTACGTTAATGGAGGAAGAAAAACTAAGTGCATTAGGCTTGTCTGATCAGCTACCAACAGCTCAGGGATTATTTCAAGCCACTCCGTCACAGTCACCTTTTTCAGCGAGTCAGGTGTGTCTTTTCTTTGTGTTCCATTGTTTTTATTTAGTAATTGACCGAGTTCTATGTTTATTGAATATCTGGTTTTGTGCTGTTTGCAGGTTCCTACAGCAATACCTAACATTGGAAGTCATGTTATAGTCAACCAAAAGATTATTTCTTGGGGCTTTCACTTACATTTTCAAAGGTGGACTCAGTTGCATTTTCAATCTTTTCATGGCTAGCAATTCACTGGCGTGTACTTACAGTAACAGTCTGTGTCATGTTTGTGTGTTGCAGAGCGATTCCTATAGCAATGGATAGAGCTATCAAGGAGATAGTTTCTGGTATAGTTCAACGTAGTGTGTCTATAGCAACTCAGACAACAAAGGAGCTTGTTTTGAAGGTTTGGTGACTGAACTAAAACCATTTAGTCCTTTTTTAATTATTCAACTGTTTTTTCATCCTCACAGCTCTTCCTATTTAATTTGTTTTACCCATTATATTCTTCTGCTTTTGCTTACAATGTCAATACTTTAATTTTCAACTTTATGTATGCTGGTTAATATTGTCAAGGGGACATCTTCTAACACCTAAAATTTAGGATTATGCTATGGAATCTGATGAGAGTCGAATATATCAAGCTGCACACTTGATGGTTGCTAGTTTGGCTGGGAGCTTAGCTCATGTTACTTGCAAGGTTATCTTCGCTGCTGATTTTCAGTCTTGATTTCTCTTGATTGCTTCTCCTTGTAATTAACTGGAGAGTTTCTTTGTTTATTCAGGAGCCTCTACGCAGTTCAATATTAAGTCAGCTACGGAACTTGCTTCAGGGGACTATTGCAAGTGAGATATTGGAACCCGCTGCTCAGCTGGCTACAAATGATAATCTTGACCTTGGTTGTGCAGTAATTGAACAGAATGCTACAGATAAGGTAGTATTTAGCTTTTGGTTTACAAGTTGTGTATCTTTTCATATACCCGAAAGGGAGGCAACAAACCTTCCCATGCACAAAGGCAGTTCTTTTGCATGTTTGAGGTGTCAGTTGTCTCAAGAGTATATTATGGAGACATTTTATCACTAAAAACATGTTTTTTTTTTCCTGTTTGAGATGTCTACTGTCTGCAGAGCCTATTAGCTCTTACCTCAATTTCACATTGCAACATGATGTGCATATATGACATCTATGTCTGCAACAAAATGGATTCAACTTTCCTAGCTAGGCTTGCCTGCATCAGGACATGTTATCAAGTATATATAGTAAATTATGTAGGATGTGGCTACATCTGATGATCTTCTGTTACGGTTAAAGTTTGTCATGAATGATGGGCTGCATTTGATAGCATAGTAGAAGGAATATATAGACTGATAATTAATATGGAGGTTGTAGGTATACCAATGGGGAAAGGATTTTTAATTAAGTTCACTGAAGAATGAGTAGATGCTATTAACTAATATTCACAATGACGGTAGGTTTGGCATGTAATGAATAGGTAAAACTAGCCTAATGGGATCCATGGTTTCGTGTCTGTGAGAAAAAGATTTAAAAAACTGCAATGTGTTGTCAAACTCACACTACTAATTAGTTCTTGGATTCAGGACACGGATTTCAAAGATCATTATACTACAAGCCAATGTTTAAATGGAATTTCCCCTTTATGTAGGCAATACATGTAATTGATGAGGAAATACGTCAGCAGCTTGCCTTACGAAGGAAACATAGAGATGGTGTTGGTCCAGCATTTTTTGATGCTAATATTTATGCTCAAGGCTCCATGGGCATAATACCTGAGGCTCTTCGTCCTAAACCTGGTCATTTGTCTGTTACTCAACAGCGTGTTTATGAGGTACGTCTGATGAATCTTAAGATTGACTTATGAAAGTAGTGCATAATTATGTTCTGTCCTGTCGCGTCCATTCTCATCCTACTTCCAGGACTTTGTTCGGCTTCCATGGCAAAACCAATCTAGCCAGAGTTCACATGCTATTCCCACTGTCCCTTCAACTTTTTCTAGCAGTACCTCTCTGGCTGCTTCAACATCTGGACAACTTAGCACGGGTTACCCATCTGCATCAGGAAATATAGGATTTGAAGCAGTGTCTCGGACTTTGGATGTTGCTTCAGAGACAATTGAATCTAATTCAGCTGCCCTTCTAAGGTGATCTATATTTCCTGGTATTGGGTCCTTCAACTCATGAAAGTTTGATTATGCAGTTCTTTAAATGCATCTGTAATTTTTCAGTACTTCAACCATTCACATGGGAGCCACTGATGGTGTTATCCAGAAAATATCTGAGAACAATTCTGGCAGTACATTGTTTTCATCTTCTGTGCCTGCTCATGAACTTCGTCCTGTGGATTCTGCCATGGATGCTCTTAAGGTTGGAAAAACCGTCTTCATAGTCAATGTTGTTCTGCTAATGGCCTGTTAATGGTGGTTAACCTTTGTCATTTGTTTGAAGGAGCTTGGAATATCTTCGCTACCTCTCCCTACATCAGTGGGTCCTGAGCGCCCTAATAGTAGCATTTCAGAACCTTCATTAAGTACAAGAGATGCATTGGACAAATACCAGATCATTGCTCAGAAGGTTGACTCCAGCCCTTCTGCTTTTTATCTTTCAGTGGTTGTTTTTGTGTTCTCTCTCTTTTAGTCTCTCCACCTGAGAAAATGAAAGTATGGGCTTGTGCAATTGTTAGCTTGTTACATCAAATCTGTTGTGGTGGGTTTCTTGCTTTTAAGGACTGTGTATAGCTTATCGTTGAGAAATTGAATGTAGATGATGAAATTTTGCCCTTTGGCTATATGTATGGTGAAATTGCAATATGGAAGAAAATTCAGCATTAGGATCTTGTCACGTAATGTATGATTTTATCTCCTTGTAATGATTCTCTTAAAACTGTTTATGAATGGTTGCAGTTGGAGGCATCAGTCACCGGTGATGGCAGGGAGGCAGAAATTCAGGTATTCTTTCTTTTTTTGTTGCCGTAATTGTGGGATATTTCTGGCAATACGTTTTACTGTGTCTGTTGATTTATCTTCAGGGTTTGATTGCCGAAGTTCCTGAAATCATACTCAGATGTATTAGTCGGGATGAAGCTGCCTTGGCTGTAGCACAGAAGGTATATCTTCCTTGAATGGGATACCTTTATTTTCCATAAAATATTAATTGACCTTTCTTGTTACAGTTGATGCCTGGTCAATATATTTTGATAGTTCAACTGATTTCCTTAATATTTTACCCTTATAGCTGATTTTTTGAAGATTAGAGTGGAGCTTCTTTATCACTAAGTTGGTTTTAAATACAGGTTTTCAAGGGTTTATATGAGAATGCACCAAACAGTTTTCATGTTAATGCCTGTCTTGCTATCCTGGCTGCTATTCGAGATGTTTGCAAGCTTGTGGTTAAAGAACTCACCAGCTGGGTATGGCTAGAGTTTATAAATGCAAAACTGCTTTATATTTTAGAGAATTTTTCTTGTGCAAGGTATTGGTATGTAATGTTCTTTTCTGCTTGAATTTCTTTAAATGGACAAATTATTTTTTCAGGTCATTTACTCAGACGAGGAGCGGAAGTTCAATAAAGATATTACTATGGGCCTTATTTGTAGTGAATTGCTCAATCTTGCAGAATACAATGTTCATATGGCAAAACTAATTGATGGTGGAAGAAATAGTATGTTTAGAGATTTTTCTATGTTAGGAGATCAGTCATGATATCACTGATTTATTATTCACACGACTGACCAATTTTTTGATATGCAGAAGCTGCCACTGATTTTGCTATTTCCCTTATTCAATCTTTGGTTGCTGAAAAGCCTAAAGTTATTTCTGAGCTTCACAATTTCGTGGATGCATTAGCTAAGGTTGTATGTGTCTTCATTATTTGTTAGATTATCCTAGCATGCTTTTTATTTTTTTTCTTGTGCAGTCTCTTAGTGTTTGTTACTTGCAGCTTGCGGCAAAACCTGGATCTCCCGATTCATTGCAACAACTAATTGAGATTGTTAAAAATCCTACTGCTACCTCAGTGCCTCTACCTGGAACATACGTTGCAAAAGATGACAAGGCAAAACAGTTTAGGGACAAAAAGGTTAGCACATATTAGTCATACAATTTACCACAGGGAGTGTTGCTATTTTCCTCTTAAACTTCTGGGTCCCTTTTCTTTTGATATAGGCTACAAGTCAGGCTACTTCTAACAGGGAAGACTATGGCAATGTTGAATCTGTGGAGCCAGATCCTGCTGGTTTCGCTGAGCAGGTTCCTTGTCTTGTTTTTTTTTATTTCCTTTTTTTTTGTACCTGAACTTCAGCGACATGCACTGGTTTTGGAAAACTAGTGATTCATTATACCTTGTCTTGGAACTTAACGGATTTTTCTTCTTTTTGGTTGGTTAAATATTTACTCTTTCCACATGCATTGTCTTGTATTTAGCGCGAACACTTTTATCTGTAGTACTTCCTCCTTAGTCATTTAGTTAAGCATTTTTTTCCCTTTTTCAGTTTCTTATTTGTTTTATTATTTATTTATTTACTTATTTTATCTTTTCTTTTCTTTTTATTCTTTACGTCTTTTATCTGCATTTTATTATTTATTTATATTATTATTATCCTTTATTTTTTATTATGAATTTTTTATTCTTATCTTAGTTTATTATTCTTTTTATGCATTTATTCGTTTATTCTTTTAGTTTTTATTTTCTCCAAACAATTCTTAAAAACTTTTTTTCTTTTTTCTTTTATCCTTTTTCTGTGGGTCTATTAGAAATAACTTATCTACTAACTAGGGATAAGGCTATTTACTTTTAGACTTCTCCAAATTTCGCGTCTGAGTTGGATTTTTAATGGGATGTTATTATTATTGTGAAACTCCGAGAAATCTATTATTCATATCTTCTATATGTTGAAAATACATGTATATATAGTTGATGTCTAAGCCTAGAATAGGAAATACAATCAATAGTAGTAAACACCTTCCTGTTTTATCACTATACAGCTATATACAACTCAACACTCCCCCTCAAGCTGGAGCATATAATTCATATGCACCAAACTTGTTACATATAAATTCAATACGAGAACCTCTGAGAGATTTGGTCAAGATATTTGCTAGTTGATTGATTGAACTGACATGAGTAGTAGTGATACAACCATACAAAACTATCTCTCGGATAAAGTGACAATCAACTTCTATGCGTTTGGTCCTTTTCATGAAATACTGGGTTAGAAGCAATATGGAGAGCAACTTGATTATCACACAATAACTTCATTTGTTATACTTCTGCAAATTTTAACTCTTGAACTAATTGCTTCAACCAAATAAGCTCACAAGTTGCTAGAACCATTGCACGATATTCTGTTTCTGCACTTGACCTAGCAACAACATCTTGCTTCTTACTCTTCCAAGATACAAGATTCCCTCCAAGAACACAAAAGCCTGAAGTTGAACGTCTATCAGATAGAGAACCTGCCCAATCAGCATCAGAGTATCCAATAATTTGTGAATGACTATGGTTTTCATATAATAATCCTTTTCCTGGTGCACTTTTAATATACCTCAAAATTTGAATAACTGCATTCCAGTGACTATCACATGGAGCTTGTAGGAATTGACTAACAACACTAACCGAGAAAGAAATATCAGGTCGTGTGATGGTGAGATAATTAAGTTTTCCTACCAATCTCCGATATTGGCTAGGATCAGCAAGTGGCTCCCCCTGATCAGGTAAAAGCTTTGAATTAGGATTCATAGGAGAGTCAATTGGTCTACAGTCTGACATCCTTGTTTCTTCTAAAATATTCAATGCATACTTTCTTTGAGAGAGTACAATACCAGATTTGGACTGGGCAACTTCTATGCCAAGAAAATATCGAAGTAAACCCAAATCTTTTGTCTGAAAATGACAAAACAAATGTGTCTTCAATTGTTCAATCCCACCTTGATCACTTCCAGTAATGACAATATCATCCACATAGACAATCAGATAGACACACTGTTCTGATGATGTATATTTATAGAAGACAGAGTGATCAGACTCACATCGAATCATATCAAACTCTTGAACAACATGACTAAACTGTCCAAACTAGGCACGAGGAGATTGTTTCAAACCATATAAAGAGCGACGAAGCTTAAACACTAAGGTAGACTTCCGAGGTAGTTGGCGCCGGCCGTGACAAGTCATGCTCACTAGAGAGAGAGATCAGTAAGAGGGCTGCTTCCTGTCAACTTCCGGTGACCTTTTTCGGCAGCAAAATCAGTCGTGGGCTATGGGAAATGACTGGTCAGCGTCATCTGAACAGGTGAGATGAGATGCGCGTTGGAGAGGGAGATCGGAAAACCAATCACCTAGGCGATGAGCGGCGCGTGACGGTGCGTGGAACAGCTACCGACGGCGGGATTCTATCTGCTGTCGAGTGGGAGAGGAACAAACTGGTGATGTTAGATCTTTGATCTAACACCAGATTAACGAAGTTTGAACTTTGTTGCCGGAGATCGATCGGAAAGCAATCGGAAAATCCTAAAACCCTAACTCTGATACCATGTGTGAAATCTATTATTCATATCTTCTATATGTTGAACATACACGTATATATAGTTGATGTCTAACCCTAGAATAGGAAATACAATCAATAGTAGTAAACACCTTCCTATTCTATCACTATACTTACAACTCTAACAATTATTATTATTTTTTCACATGCATGGAGTTGTGAAGTATTGATTCTAATGTCATTTTGGTTAAAGATATTGAAATGATTGAATTTGTATATGTTTATTCCTGAAGCTACAATTTTATGGCAACTTCACTTTCTTTCACACACATTCGTGCAGCGCCATTCTGCTGACTGCATGAGTTATGGGATTAATTGGCACATGCCCCTCATCTGGGGAAACAGGAATCATAGAGAGCAAGTTGCTTGTGCATTTGTTTATTATATTTTCTGTTTCAAAATTTAATATTGGTGTTATTATATGTAGGTTTCCATGCTTTTTGCGGATTGGTGCCGAATATGTGAACTTCCTGGTGCAAATGATGCAGCTTGTACCCATTATATATTACAATTGCATGAAAATGGGTTGCTGAAGGGAGATGATACCACAGACCGCTTTTGCCGCATTCTCACGGTTTTCTATTCCTAACTTGAAACATATTGTTTAACAAGATTAGCTAAAGCTACCATTCTAACTTTTCTCCATTATCTCAGGAAGTTTCTGTCAAACATTGTCAATCGTCTGAGGTGATAAATTCTGGTGCATTGTCTTCACCTCAACAAGTGCAGACTCTATCCTTCCTTGCAATTGACATTTATGCAAAACTTATCCTTTCAATCCTTAAGGCAAGCATGTTCGCTTTCATTTCTTTTTAACTAGTTCTCGTTTCGTCACTAACCATAGCATTTTGTTCTTTTCAGATGGAGCAAGGATCAAGTAAAGCATTTCTTCTATCGAAAGTGAGTTGTGACTAAAATTTTTTATACATTTCTGTTTCCGTTGAATTCTTATATATGATATTTGGCATGTGACAGATATTGGCTGTCACGGTGAGATTTTTGCAAAAGGAATCAGAGGAGAAGAAAACATCTTTCAATCCAAGACCATACTTCAGATTGTTTATAAACTGGATGCTTGACCTAGTTTCCCTGGATCCTGTTAATGATGGTGTGAACTTTCAGGTAAGGTAATTCTTCTTTTTATATTTTCTGTTTCTGTTCACTAATGTCGACTGTGTGTGTTGCAGATTTTGACAGCCTTTGCTACTGCATTGCATGCTTTACAACCCTTCAAAGTTCCTTCATTCAGGTTAGAACATTCAATTTGGCCAGTTCACTCTCTGAAATACTTCTGAGATGGTCTTATATTTTGATTTAAAAAATGAGATATTCTAGTCTATTATCAGTTTCTGAAGTTTTAGAGTATGCCAACTAGGCTCTGGCCATTAACTCAGCTTGAATGAAAAATAAACTACATATAAAAGAAGAACAAAACTTGTTTAATATAGAGAATTATCACTTTGCGTATAAATTGCTCAAATATACTTGATTGCAAATGCAGCTGAGTCATTACTAGGCAATTGATTCATCTATGGATGTGTTTACGTACGTGCATGCATGAGGAACTGTTGTTGTCTCTTTCCATGTCTTCAGATACACCGATTTTTGCACATAAGCAACTTCTTATTCTGTTTCTTTTTTTTGTTGGTTTGTGTTGGAGTTTGTTTGGCCCATCTTTTTCTGCAAGTTTGTGTGCTGATTAATTGAAGGCAGAATTTTGTTATCTGCTAGATGATAACCAATTATGTTTCACTATTGTTAATTTTGGAGTTCTAGGTATGGAAAGGTTTTCGCAGTATTTGTGCTTCTCCTCTTCTTTCGTTAAGCTTGTTTCCACTTCCAACTTAGACTAATGGTTTTTTCAGCTTTGCATGGCTTGAGCTGGTGAGTCATAGGAGCTTTATGCCAAAATTGCTCACAGGAAATGTGCAGAAGGGTTGGCCATATGTCCAGCGGTTATTGGTTGACTTGTTACAATTCCTGGAGCCATATTTGAGGAATATTGAATTGGAGCCATCAGTATGTTACTTCCACTTAATATTGGTTCTTAACCCATTTTATTGCTCTGACTATTTTGATTTGTTATGTGCAGGTGCAAGTTCTGTACAGAGGTACACTTAGGGTTCTACTGGTGCTACTTCATGATTTTCCTGAGTTCCTTTGTGCCTATCATTTTACCTTCTGCGATATGATCCCACCAATCTGCATACAAATGCGCAATATCATCTTGAGTGCTTTCCCTCTCAATATGAGGCTTCCTGATCCATCGACTCCAAATTTAAAGGTTCCATCTTGGTTCTAGCATTATTTGTTAACATTGGTTTTAAGTTTGTCCCTTTCTGGGATTTTTCTTGCAGACTAACCTTGCGCTTCATATTTGCAGATTGATTTACTCCCAGAAATCAGGGAACCGCCCCAACTTCTGTCTGAGGTGGATGCAGCTCTTAGAGCTAGGCTGATGAAAAATGATGTAGATGAATATCTCAAGGTAACTTAATTACAAAGACTGAATGACTAATCTGTCTGCCTTTTGTATCTTTTTTAATATTCTATAAGATGCGATCACCAAACCCAATTTTAACAGAGAATGAGTTTTTTTGTAGTGATTTTTGCCGTATGGACCTCTGTTTTTTGATCTTCTTTGGTCTCAAATTCATTGAAAAGTTTTTAATGATATCTTATTTCAATTTCAATCACGTAGCAATTACCATTTACATTCCAACTTTTTGGTATTCTCCTTCTCAATTTTAACTTCACATCCATGCAGACAAGGCAGCAGGGTTCAGCTTTCCTAACCGAGCTCAAGCAGAGGTTACTTTTGTTGCCAAGTGAAGCTGCATCTGCAGGAACACGCTACAATGTGCCTCTGATCAATTCCCTAATTCTTTACACTGGAATGCAGGTATAATCTTACTTTTTGTTTTCTTTGGAGTTTTGCTCCTCGTCAGATTAGGATTTGTTGCTATTATTTGTGTTGTGACCACGTGGTTTTAGTTTCTGTGCATGTAGCTTCCCCTGAGTGTCAAAGAAAGAATTGGCTCCTCAAGATTTCACTTCCTTGCTATTTTACTCGTCTTTTTTTGTGTGTAATTTTGATGTCATTTAAAATGCAATTCCCCAGGAAATGGAGAGAGAAAGTGGCAAGTTCTTTAAAAAATTTTCTGGAAGGCTTACCTCACTGAACTAAAACATTGTTTTC
This sequence comes from Erythroxylum coriaceum, assembly GCA_026874005.2. NCBI lineage: Eukaryota > Viridiplantae > Streptophyta > Magnoliopsida > Malpighiales > Erythroxylaceae > Erythroxylum > Erythroxylum coriaceum. The sequence continues at coordinate 420,223 of JANQAP020000092.1, forward strand.
CAATTCCTACAGGCCATACAACAGATGCAAGTAAGAACACCTCATGCACAATCGACAGGGAACTTGAATGTGTTGTTAGTGGATGCTGCTTTGGATATTTACCAAACTCTTGCCTTGGACCTAGATGCTGAGGGCCGATACCTTTTCCTAAATGCTATTGCTAATCAACTGCGATATCCGAACAACCACACACATTACTTCTCTTTTATCCTGCTTTACCTATTTGCGGAATTTAACCATGTAAGTATATTCTCATATCTGGAAGTGTAAATGACTTCTATTGCTGTGAACTTCCTAAAGAAAACCTAGTTTTTTTCTATGATCTGCGAATTTAACATAAACCTGAAGCAGTTTTAGAATATGTTAAAATTGAAAAAGAAAAGAGTTGGGAATCATTTTCCGTTTGGAATTGATTCCAATCTATTATTACATAATGATAACGAGTGAAGCAGTTCCACATTTGCTTTTATTCAATGATTTGATTTCACCCTCTCAACGACTTAATGGCGCTTTAGGTGTCCGGTTTGCTATATTTTGGTGAAATTTGTTTTTGGTTACTTGGTAGAGTATCTGAATGTTGAAGGTGATTGGCTTAGTTACTAATTCATTTTCCATGTTTGTATGAATAGGAAATCATCCAGGAGCAGATTACAAGAGTCTTATTGGAACGTCTAATTGTTAATCGACCCCATCCATGGGGCCTTCTCATAACTTTCATTGAGCTCATTAAGGTAACTACCGTTTTGAATTTATACGGGCCAGGCAATATTCGAGTCTGTCAAACCAGACTTAGTCGGATAGTCCATTGACGACATTATAATCAGTAGGATCTTCTTTATACCTCTCTTTCTTCCTTTAAAAAGATCTTTTATATATATATTTATGTTGAACAGAATCCAAGATACAACTTTTGGAACCGATCCTTCATAAGATGTGCACCTGAGATTGAGAAGCTATTCGAGTCCGTTGCAAGGTCATGTGGCGGCTTAAAACCCATGGATGAAAGTATGGTCTCAGGTTGGGTTTCTGAGACCGCACATTGAAATGACTAACCATTTTCAATCTTCCTAGAAATGATAAATAGTCTCGCCTCGTCTTTATAGTAAATTTTGCTGATCATATCAATGATCCAAGTAATTATTCAGGTTTGTCGCTGTAAATGTTCAACTTCAAGATTTTTTACAATCACGAAGAATATGTTAGAATCAGATTCTTTTTGGTACTGCCGACTGCTAAGGCAACTGTTGTATAAATTGTAAATTAATTATATTAGAATTTTTTAATTTACTCTATTAATTCAAGTTATGATAATAAAATGTTATTATTTGATGGAATATATATATTATACATAAAAGCTTGAATTACATAATCTTTTTAGTGCTGCGTCTGGATGGTAAACTGTTGTATATCATACTTTCGTAGGCTTGACATTTTTGATTGAGCTCGGTCCGTTTTGTTTCGAAGTCCACGTGTTTGGTCCAATTTGAGTTGAATTATTAATGTACGACTTTGAATTAGGCTCGGTTGTGGGCCTTTCGGTCCCATACAACCTAAAACCTGAATACTCATAAGTTAATAATTTAAATTTGAAATCAAAATAAAATTTTGGACTTGGGTTCTCATAACTATTTTTGGGTTGGCTGACCTCAGGGAAGCTCGAGATTGTTATCTCTATACTTGCAGTTACCGAATATGTTCCGACGGGTGTTAAACTGATATAGAGCTAGGAAATTTGAGCTTGAGGGCTACTTGACCTAAATCAGCTCGATCTGGTTTCGCAAAATGACATTACTTGAGCATAATTAATTAGAATATTGTTTTTGTCTTGAGTTTGATCCAAATAAGCTTAGGCCCCCAAAATCTACCATCACATCCCTATGTAATAGAGCCCATGTTCACTGAATAATTATTGGCCGTATATAATATATAATATTTATCCGTAAACTATAAAAATAACTTATTTTTGCAAAAGGAACAAAATACAAAACTCAGCGACAAAAGTCATGGGCTTTCTGGAGTTTGGAAAAGAGAGGCAATCCATCTTGCTAAATGTCATGAAGTTACTGTGATAGTTTTTATTTTCCTAACCCTCTCTACGAACCAAGTAAAGCTTCCCTACAACGTGAAGGATGGCAACAAAGGCAATAAAACCAATGCTCATAATAAGAACAACATTTGGAGAGATTTTGATCCCTGGAGCATCATCTGTGTAAAATTGAAGCATTGTCCCTGCCGCTCCTCCCGAGGCTCCACCACCCGTCGTCTTCCTCCTGCGCAAGCTTGCAGTCGCTGCAGCCGTTCCTCTCTGGGGTGCTGATCCTCCGAGTGCCATTTCTGTATATATATACCCACAAAGAAGCCAAACTTTAAGTTCAACATTTCCCAGAAAAAATACAGAATGTATCCAACAGGTACTGTTGCATAATGGATTAAAATTCATGTTTAATTCATACTTCATTCATTAGCAACTGAGATTCTGAACCAGTCATCACCTTGCAAGGAGTTCAATTCAATGTTTTCCAGACAGATGCTGGTGGTAACCATAATTCATCGATTTCGCAAGATCATTATATAAAATAACCAATTGCTCATATCACATATTAAATCAAATTTGATCGAAACTAATCATTAGAATCTGAACCCTATTGGTAGGATCTCCTTATTGATTTACCAAAATTAGTCCTTTATTAGGTAACTAGCCCTGAATATTGAGATCTCTATGGTGTTCTTCCACTCTTTAATTGAGAAGGGCAATAAAAGGCGAGATTCGAGACTATTTTTGCTCCTTTAAAAGTGAACTTTCTTTTAGTAGGAATCCTTCTCCCCTAAGAGATTCCCTCTCCTGAGTGTCCAAAAGACCGGGAAGTTTTTCTGAAATGCCTTGGGGGCAAAACATCAAATCAAACAATTCCTCTTTCACTAATAGAATAGACAGCTAATAGAAGGAATTGAGAGAGTGAGTTATGGATCCATAGTCTTCCTACTAAAGGAAGAAGACTAAGATGCATCGAGATTTTGCTTCCCCTTATTATCTTGCAAACATTTCAGAAGAAAAGTTTTCCAGACAGATTCTCTCAACTAGTTTTCATAAATCCCAATAACAACATACCCAACTTCTCACAATGAATCGAAAAACTCATGTTTCAAAGCAAATTCTTCATACATCAGCAACAGAAGTCTAAAACCATAATTATCCCTAAAAACATTTAGAACTCCTTATGTGGTTCCTCTAGTTGGATCTCTCTATATATCTCCACTTCCATTCTTTTCCAAGTAAAAGACTTCAAGATTGAAGCAAGGGAGCTAAAGAGCTATGCATTTATTGAACATATCATGCAAATAGATATGCCACTAATTTGTGTGTGTCTGTCTCTTAAGCATATATTCTGGAAAATACAACCAAAGAAATGAACGTTCATTAAACTTCACGATCATCTTCTATACCCACAAGAACACAGAACCTAACCAACTAAATGCCGATCAGAATCTCGATCCGAAGT
>JANQAP020000092.1:426140-437747 GCA_026874005.2 Erythroxylum coriaceum
AAGTAAAACTAATATCAAAAATAAATATTAAAACATATAAAAAAATCAAATAATATTATATAAATCTCAAAATAAACATGAAGATGTGTTTGTGAATATTGTGAGAATTATGTATAAAACATAAGGATAAAAGAGAATAAAAAATAGGCTCATTAATTGATCTGAAAAATCTATCTGAAAAAGTACTTTTTTGAAAAGGTCCAAATTTGAGATTCTTAAAAAGTTATATTTTAGTTGTTAAAAAAGCTATATCTGCTAAAAAAGTATTTTTTTATTTTACGCTTTTGCAGTGAAAAAAAGTACTTATCAACTAATTCCGTAACTGACCTTTGAACCAAATATCCAAGGAGATTAATAAATAAAAATTAAAATTTAATTAAGAAAAGAGATAGATAAATAAAAATTAGTTAATTTATTTTAATTTATAAAAACCGGTTAATTGATAAACTAGTCGATTTTTATTTTAAAAAATCGAATCAAAAAATTAAAAATCGAACTAAAAATAAGACGACTTAAAATTTTTATGAATAAATCGACCAAACCTGTTTAGTTTTTCTAATCATTGATCAAAACTTACGCAGCTACTTCTTGCTGCTTACATAATTTCATGTTCTTGAGGTGTTGAGTCCAAACATTAGTATCTTGCACAAAGTTATTATACCGTACAAAGAAACTCTTTTTTCTTTTGATTCAATTGAAACAACATACCAAAAGATTCCAAAGCTTACCATAATATAGGCAATTAAGTTCTCCTGCAGCCTGCAAAATTTCTCCCTCAAGAACATGGAAAAGGGATCAATCACATTCACAAGAGTCACAAATCCATCATAACTCAATAACCGTTTGCTTCCATCACTCTACTTGTTCAATCCCCACCTTAAAGATCAATGCTTTGTCCCACTTCTGTATTATCTAATGGTCTCTACTAAATCACCTAACTAATAACTATCACATGCGTTGAACATTACAACCAAATAACTCAATATGCTTCTTCGTATTCTCTTATGCGTCTAAACTGTTTCCTCATTCAAGAATAAAACACTAATCGCAAATATTAATGCATGGTTCATCTATCCAATAACTAAATATGAAGAGCAAGTGCTTTTCCTATACACGATACATCACTATCATAACACCCCCAATGATACTCTACACAGGTAATAAGAAGGATGCAGAATAACATAAGAGTCAGGAATAGCCGAGGCAGTCTACCAAATTATACCAGTAGCAGATGCATATATCGGACAAATGAGGCATGAAATGTGCTCGTGACTTGATATATGTAGCGAATGTGTACTAGTATTTACACTTGTATTAATTCCTAGAAAGTTAGACAACTATTCACCAGCTGAATTAAGACACCTGATCTAGCTTCAGTTGTCAACTTCACTAGACTACATGTAACGTGTAACCCCATATGACTGAAGGAGTACACTCAGTTATTTCAGCGATCCATCTACAGATATTCCTTTAGCTATCTTGCTTCTTATGAAGGACTAATGCAATAATTAATAGCTGTGTTTAGTATGTATAGCCAAAGATTTCACAACTGAAACTCAGATTTTTAGCACCAAATGGCATAATCAACCCTTCAATCCTCCAAAAAATCTAGAACCTTTATTGCCCACCCCAGTACCTTCAAGACTTGATGAGAGCAGAGATCTGGTATCCGGTCGCCATTTCAACTCTTTAAGAACAGAAAACAGAGATGCTAATGCAGGAGTCACTTCTGCATCCTTTATCTTGTTACATGATGTCACTTTCAATCTTTCAAGCTCCTTCCAGTTATAAATGACAGCTTCCAAACCTCCTGTTGTCAATAACGAGCATCCTTCCAATGACAAGAGTTTCACTCTCCTATCAAGAAAAAAAATTACAAGACCTCTTCGAAACAATAAATCAGAAAATTCCCCTAGTTTCTCATCAAACTAAAAAAACAATCATTCTTTGCAATACCATCACCCCTAAGAAAATTGTATACATTACAGCAACAAATCAAATGCTTGAAGCTGGTATTTTCATGGCTTAAGAATAAAGCTTTATTGGTGATCTCTTGAAACAAGTAAACTCACAAGAAAAAAGCAATAATCGGACATTCAAAGCCAGTAAAATATCTATGGCAAATGATAGGCACAGGCATTACACTATTCATTTCTGCTAATTCCATTCAAAGTTCCAACGAAATGCAAACAAAAATAATATAACTGCAACGCAAGAACTAAACAAATAGAGGAAAATTTCCATACCTACAAGCACTAATAAGCCCAAAAACATCGTCCTCCAAACCCCAACAGTCCTGCAAAACAATTTCCCTCACAGAGCTGCAGACCCTAAACAAAGCCTTCACTCCTTGCTTATCCCTCACTTGACAACGCTCCAAGTACAACTCTTCAAGCGCTGCACAACATCCTAAATGCTCATCCGAACCTGGGTTTGAATCGATACACTTACAAGACTGAAGCCTTAAAGTCTTCAAATTCCCACAAAAACTAAGCGCAGACAACCACCCACCATCCATTCTATGGTCATTAAGAGTCAACTCCTCAAACATTTCACAACACTGCCCAATTGCTTTAATCCCATCATAACTTCCCTCGCACCCACAAAGCTCAAGCGTCACTAATCGCCGACACCCTTGAGCCAATATCGTCAACCCAATATCAGACACCACCGAGCTATAAAACCCATCAACAAAACCAACCAATTTCAACAGCTGTAGATTCCTACACTCGGAAATTCCCTTCAACGACATGTCGTCGCAGCAGTGCAACTCCATCTCTTGCAAAGTCTCGCACTTTCTCGCAATACTCGACAACCCATTTTCGCTCGCACCAATTGCACCAATTCTCCGCAAGTTCGGGTAATTTTCGGCTATCATTTCGAACCCGTAATCAACCAATTCGCGAGATAACACATCATTCTCACCAACAAACAACGACTCCGAGAACTCTGTATCAACAGAGACGCACAAGCTCTTGTTGGTCACCACGATACCGGAGTTTCGGGACTTCTTAATGCATGCTCGAATAATATCGAGATCCGTGAGTTTCGGAAACCGGTGAAAGACCCGACCCGAAATGAGAAAGGACCAATCGAGGACAGTGATTACACGCGCCAAACGACCGTGAAGAGACAACCAACGTTTGCAGACGAGTGAGTTAGTTAAGTACTGAGATGTCGGAATCTTTAAGAAAATTTGTAGCAGAACCTCATCGGAGAGGAGGGAAGTAAAATCCGGTGCAGCTAAGTCCGTGAAGTCGTCATGGTGAGGACGCGGGGTTGGTGAAGTTGATGGAGTAGTACTGGTGGAAGATCTGATATGCATCTTTTAACCCAACAAAAAAGAAACAAAAAATCTCAATAATTCAGAGGTCAATTGTTTCTTCAACTTCAAGCACTTGCAGTTGGTCCTGTGTTTTAATGGAGTTTGGTCACGTCGAGATAGGGTTAGGAGGACTTGCAGTTGGTCCTGTGTTTTAATGGAGTTTGATTAATGATTAAAATTTTAAATTATTCGACTCAATTATAAAAATCTTAATTCGAGTAATTTTTTGATTTAATTTAAGAATGATAAATATAGCCCAGCCCGGCCCAGCAAGACTTGACTTAGGTTGACGTGACCCACAAAAAGGTTAAAATAACGTCGTTTTGTAAAATTTTTAAAAAATACCCAAATAATCCGAACCCAACCTCATCCATTGTCATCCCTAATTTAGTTTACATTAATAATTCTTGTTTTTAAAAATTAGATGATTTATTAATTAACCGATTAATTTTTACAAATTAGCCAATTTAAAATAAGATAATCTCTTACGTTAAATTCTTTAATTTTGTTCAATCTGTATTGTATACCAATTTTATAACGATCTAATAACAAATAAATCTTTGAACCTTAAACTTATTACCTTACTATTTTTATTATATTCGTTTTGACTTTATTAGAATGAGTTTCAAAAGTTAGTCCTCACAATGAAAACTTTAGAAAAATTTGAATTAATTAAAACAAAATTAAAAATTAGACATTTTAAATATGTTATCTCTAATTTAAACAATAAAGTTCTTATAATTAAATAAAAATAATTAAAATATACTATTTTAAGAAAGAAGTTTATATTAAATTTTAAATTAATCTTTTAAATTTGAATTTAAGTTAACTTTAATTTAATCTATTAACTTTAATTCAAACAAAAATATTAAAAATAACTATTAATAACAGTAATAGAATAAATCTAAACTTATCTCTTAACACGTTTGGTTAAACTCAAAATAATTCAATAAATGCATTCACTTTAATTTTTTAGTTTAAAATTTATCTAAAATTATATACATGATAATAAGAACAATTTTTAAAATTTGACATAAAATATATCAAACTAAGTTTAGTTCATATATTATCACTTAACCCAAAATAATTTTAAATAATTTTAATTATTAAATAATAATTGATCCTAACATAAGACACACTCATATTAGTTAGATTTATAAGTAAATATTAAAAATCATTACAAAAAGCCTTAGTTTAAGAATTATAATCTATAATTCATAGTACAAGTTAATATTATTATTAGGATCTTTAGCATTTATAATTATTTTGATTATTATTATTATTATTATTATTATTATTATTATTATTATTATTATCGTTTTTATTTTTGTATTTTTACTATTATTTGTATCTATTAGTTATTTTATTTGATTTCAGTTTTTCCCGATTATTCATATTATTTTATTTATTTATTGATTTTAATCTTAATTTTTTCTTTTGCTATTTTTCTTTTCTTTTCTTTTTTTCTTTTTCCTTACTTTCTTCATTTACGTGAGTCATTTAAATGCAGTCTCTTTATTAGTTAGGGGTAAGGTTGCGTATTATTAAATTTCAAGTTTCAGCGAAATTTTTACTGGGTGCTATTATTATTGTTAATTTTACTATTTTTTATTTCTTTTTTCCTTACTCTAAAAATATCTGCTTATCACTTTTAGGTATAAAGTTTTGGTCTCTTTATAGATTCATTTGGTCGGTATGATTTGTGGGGTGTTCCATTTTTTTCTCAAAGTCATTTGTTCATCATTTTGTTTGTCACCGCTTTGGTGTGGCGGCTTCTCAACTTCTTGCCTTTTTCTGGTTCAATCCTGTTGGTCCGATTCTCTGCTCCAAAGTGCATCCTATGGTGGATGTTGTTTGGAATTGCTTATAAAGTGCTAAAAGCAACTTTTAGAGGTTGGTATAGCTTTAATCTCATTGTAAAAGGCGTCGGTGAATGGGACAATGAGAAAGTTTGGTGGGTTTTACTTTTACAACACATACTTTTCTTCATTCACCGTTCCAATTTGGGTATTTCTTTAGGATAGATGTCAATTAAAAAATTATTAAGTAATGAAAGCAAATGAATTATAAGTTTAGTAATTTCGTATATAAATTATTAGTTCTAAACATAAAATAATATGAAAAATAAATTTATTTGAACTACCTACAAAATTTATGAAAAGAAAAAGAGATAACGATTTAACATCCAATATTTTAAAAACTGTATTAGAAAGGCCTAATTTACTCCCAAAAGCTAGCTCAAGAGGGAAGGTTTGCACATTATTATAAATTGTTGAATGCTCTTATAGTTGTCCGATGTGGAATTCCTGACAAACCGAATCAGAAATTAAATCAGTAATATACAAGATTTAATGTTTAAAAGGTTCAATCAGTATTAAACTGTCATAAAACTGATTAAAGATTGAATAAAATTAAAGAACTTAAAATATAATTAAAAGATATTCTCCTTACATATTTAATAATTTAAATTTTAATTAAAAAAGGAGATTGTTAATTAGTGAAATTGATCGATTAATTAATTAATTAATTAATCAATTTTAATAAAAGAGTTGTTAATGTAAATCAAACTGAAAAGTAAAAAATGAACAACACCCCTTAAGATTCAAGTAAGAATAGCAAAATTGGCTTGACTTGACTCAGTTTGACTTTGGCTCGTGTTGATTGAGTCACGGGCCGAAACTGCTCGACCCGACCAGGCCATTGGTGAAGCACAGGCTAAAATTATTTGGGCCTAGCACGACTCATGGCCTGACGGGAAGATATAAAGCAACGTTGTTTTTTATCTTTTAAAAAATATAAGGTTAAGTTGGGCCAGTTATTTGTAGCCCATCGGTCGGCCGCAGGGCCACAGACCGGCGTCCAATACCATCCCAAGATTCAAGATTGAATTTGGAAAAAATAGAGTTTAAATATCCAAATTTAAGTTGAATTTATTTTAAAATAATATCATTTATTAGTTTTAAATTAATATGAATAAATTTATTATAATTCATATGTTTGAATATTTTATTTTATTTATTAATTAAAACGTTACCAAACGACAAAAGGATTCAGAAGCATAACAAGCCTGTTTCAATGTTAAAGTGGCTTTTGATAATGGGCTTGTCATGTAAGGCACATCTCAGTCGTCGGATCCTTCTAGATGTCCCATTTCACATCGTTTGGCTCTGCATTCAGGCAGGACGCGTCAGTGGTGAGAAAAGTTGGGCGCAAATTTTTTTATTTTTTATTAGTTTTTAAAATTTTAAATTTGATTTATTTTAGTTTTTTTAAATCGATTAATTTATTAATTAATCAGTCAATTTTTGTAAATTAATAAATTCTCATGAATTAAAATAAAACGATTAATTTTTATTTAACATCTTTTAAAAATTTAACTTTAAATTTTTAAATAGATAAGGACAATCTCTTCCAATCATTATTAACATCATCAAAATATCTAGTTGAAGTCAAGCTGAAGCGCTGAGTTTGGAAAGATTCGATATTACGCAACCTTATCCCTATCTAATTGAAAGATTATTTTTGATAGACCCACATATAATGTGACATAAGATCTTACAAAATTATAAATAGATGTAAATACATATCTAAGAAATAAAGTAAAATAAATAAATCAACCAAATAAACATAAAAGTTAGGAAAAACAACTAAATACAAAAATACAACACAATAAAAATAAGTACTAAAAAAATTATAATCGTAATATTAAAAATAACGAATAAGAGTAATAAATATAACACAAAATAAAGTACACGTAAAACATGTATAAGATTAACAATATACGTTAAGAGAAATATATATCAGAAGAAACCTGTACAGAAATAACTGTGACTAAATTTGTCAAAACCTTAATTACGCTACATAAAAACCAAACTAAGTTATACACCATAGAAGGTACATACTATACAATAAATGCAAAGGACACTGGACACATGTTGTTATAAATTACAAGAAAGCAAATGTCCTCTTCTAAGACAGCTAATGTCTATTTTAATTATATTTAATTTTTAGCTAATTTTACGAAGATTTAATTTTAGTTGAATCTTTCAAATTTTAAATTTTTTATTTTATTGATTTAATTTAATATTGCTTTTGAATTATTAGCAAAGTTATAAATATTTATTGATTAAAACAATAATATTATTTCAATACAACATTTCATTTAAGTTGTTTTGACCTAATTAAAAACCTAATTAATTTATATTTAATCTATTAAAAGTCAACTGTCACTATATACACAAGAGCTTTCGTTTGTTTCGTTATCTCGTGTTAGAAATCTATTTTTTATTATTTTTTAAGAAAAGAAATTCACAAGGTTTACGAAATTCCCTTACAACCCAAGCAAAAGTTGGTAACAGTTATGTTCCCACATAATTGGTATCGATCTACAAAATAATTATGCTTTCCAAAAATAGGTACTGTTCTTGGCAGGAAATGTCCGTCTCGGGCTCGATGTGTGGTTACCTAATTTTGTGAATTTCTCATCCCTCTTTTTTATTTATATTTCTCGATTGAATCTTGATAATTCATACCATTTCCTTCCTGGAAATCCCTGATAAGCGATTATCAAATCCTACGTAAGCGGAAGCCAAGCGAGTTCTTATGCTCATGCTCACCAGTAACCATGGAAGTTGCCTGAAAGCACTGCTATAGTCTCTCCTCGGCGGCTACTAAAACCTCCTGGAAACATGAGCCAGTGTGTTCCAAGTTGGGGTCTTGATGATACAACTGTTCCTAACAAGCTTTCTCTTCGGTCTCACTCCAACAACTCCACAGCACCAGACGTACCCATGTATGAATCATTCTCTACCTCAATCTGTATGAACCGAGTGATGAGTTTTAGCTGAGTTTAAGGTGGTTTGTTTTCGATGCAGGTTAGAATACGAAGTAGCAGAATTAACATGGGAAAATGGTCAACTTGCCATGCACGGTCTTGGTCCACCTCGAGTGGCTGCCAAACCCATTCCCTCATCTACTACTTCTCCATCAAAGTACGCTTGGGACAAGCCACGAGCCAGTGGCACACTCGAGTCCATAGTCAACCAAGCCACCACTCGCTTACCAGAGCACAAGCCAACTCTTGTTAACTTGGGACGGGATGATTTAGTCCCATGGATTGAGCGCAAAAACCACAACCGAAAGTCAGCTGCTGTCTCCGCGACCATGACGAAGGACGCTCTAGTCCCTTGCTCGAACCGGACCGAGGTGGGGTGCTCCACACGCATGGGGTCTTGTAGTGCGCCGACCACGACGGGAGACGAGGAGGGGTTTCTCCAAGGAAAACGAGGGAGGGCGGTGCGTGTAGCTGTTGCGCCGCCTGAGTGGAGCAGCAGAGACCAGAGTGTGAGTGGAAGTGCCAACACATTTGGGATGGATAGCCAGCATGTGACCTTGGACACGTGCGAGAAGGAGTTAGGTGGTGGGTTTACTTCCACTTCAATGGGGTCTCAGGAAAACACAAAGACAGTTGCTACTGCCGATGAGAATGACTCAGTCTGTCACAGTGAACCACAGGTAACTAAATACGATGGTGTCCATTATGTTCTTAATCATAATTTGCAGATTTTAGTTATAATATGTTAAGCCTGACTTGTTCTGATTGTCCTGATTCACTGCAGAGAGTAACAGGTGACGAGGAAGAGAAGACAGGGAAAGGGAAGTCCACAGTTTCGACTAAGAGAAGTAGGGCTGCTGCTATTCATAACCAATCTGAACGTGTATGCCTCTTTCTCTGTCTCTTAACTTGCATTTTCTGGGTGAAGAAGTTATGTTTTTGAAGGTTCTGATTCTGATGAAGATGATATTTTATGTAAAAGATGTGATGCTTCAATGATTAGACTGGACCACTTGGTTTTGTGTAGTGACTGAGAACTAGTTTTATCTTTAAACACGATTCCATTAATCAGAACATGTATTATAACAGAAGAAATGGCTTCAAATGTACTTTATTTTTCATTTGTAACAATTTCCCAATTCATCTTCATTGCCCAGAAAAGGAGGGATAAGATAAACCAGAGGATGAAAACACTTCAGAAACTGGTTCCAAATTCCAGCAAGGTACAAAGTTAAACCTAACTCCTATCTTTTTCTTCATATCAAATAGTTACTGTATCTTTATTATCCTTAGGGTTTGTTAGATCTGTGAAGGGTTATGATTTCAGCACCAACTTTTGTTCTTGACTTTGAACCATTTTTGTGGAACCAAAACGTTAAGACTTAAGAGAGATGTAATAAAAGTGATGGGGACTCGTGTGTCGGCCTCATTCAAGCTTATAGTTATCTTCTCTTCTGGGGTAGGGCCAAACAAGTTGATCACCGTAAAGTCGGTTCAACTTGTTGAATAGTAGATAATAATCTTTACGTCAATTTGGTTAGATTCTGATGAGCTAAGTCTGATGTTATCTGAGATTAAACTGTTATAATTAACATTGCAGAAGTGGGTATAGTGCGTAGGAATTCAAAGCTGTGACGCACATGTAGAAAGATAAATCGTAGCCCAGCTTTAACTAAAAGGTAGTAAGTTAATGACTTGAGAATTAAATGTGCAGAAGACACAGAGAGGATAATAAAATGATAGAGACTGATGTGGTCCAAGGCTCTTCTGTGTTCAAACGGCTATTAGTATCTTGGGACTGACCCAGTTTTCCGAGTCCGTAAAACCCTATTGGATATGGGGACAAGTTGCAGAAGATTGCTCAGTTTTCTTTGTTTTTTGACAGCAATTCTCTACCACATATTCCTGTATATGTAGCCCCTGATGCTGCTTTTTTTCTATGAACTTGTCATCTTCTATTGGTTCTATCTACATTTACTGTTTACAATTCGTAATGATTGGCAAGTACTGAAAACTTTCCTCTCAGGATTGTGGGGTCAGAGTTGAGAAAACATATCCACCACCATTGAGAGTGGAAAGTTTAAGCAGTATTAAACAATTATTGGCATCTGCAAGAAACAGTTGAAACCCTTATGGTTGATGATTTGTTGTTTTATTGAATTTAATTTCATTACAGACGGATAAAGCTTCGATACTAGATGAAGTTATAGACTATTTAAAACAATTGCAAGCTCAAGTTCAGATGATGAGCAGAATGAACATGCAGCCTATGATGTTGCCAATGGCTATGCAACAACAATTACAAATGCCGATGATGACTCCCATGAGCTTAGGTATGGGTATGGGAATGGGAATGGGACTTGTGGACATGAACACGATTCCTCGTCCCAACATTCCTGGAATGTCTCATGTTCTTCACCCAACAGCTTTCATGCCTTTAACTTCCTGGGATGGTTCCGCTGATCGCTTGCAAGCTGCTGCTGCTTCTACATCAGTAATGGCTGATCCATTGTCCACATTCATCGCATGCCAATCGCAGGTAGCTTTTCTCTGCAAAAATATTGATTCCATATATATATATATATTGATTAGGACATGGATATGGAGCTAACTGATAAAAATTAAAAATTTGCAGCCAATGACTATGGATGCCTATAGTAGATTAGCTGCAATGTACCAACAGCTTCAACAACAACAGCAACCTCCTGCTTCCAATTTCAAGAGCTAAATATGGTCTTATGACTCTTCATCGAATGGTGTTGTTCATCCAAAAAAGATGGTCGCAGCAAATCAAATCCAATTCTGCAAAACCCTTTTCCTGAGATTACATATTTGTTCAAACTATGACATATATACTTCGTTTAAATGTACTTCTATTAGCTGCATTGCATAGATCCTTAGGAGTGATCAAGATTTCTTTCTTTTTCTTTAAAGTATTTTGCAGTCATTTTGCTATAATATCTGATAATGCGTATGCTTGATTATAAATAAAAGAGAGGTCCCAAGTTTTTATGTATCGAAATATAACAGTTGATATTACTCTCATCCGCCTATTTAATAATCATCAATCAATCATTTCGATAGTGTGAAGACATTGATGTTCCAGGAGACATGTAATGTGTAATGTTTACCAAAAGATGAACATCGAAATGGTTGGAGTCTGGCTTGTCAGCTTGGATTAACGATGAGCCACACGTTTGTATCCTCAAAAAAAGATCAAATAAATACGTTCATGCATCCACCTAGAACTGTGACAGCACAGAAACAGACTCGAGAGTTAATAAAATTTGTAACAACAGAAGAATCTTAGTTCGATCATATCTGCTGCGAGTTGATGATGACTAGACCGAACAAAAGCTGACAGCAAATGCTTGACTTTCTAGCTTATATAAAAGCTTGAACGTACGTTTGGATTCTAAAGAGATACTCAATGAGCTGGTTAGAACAA
>JANQAP020000092.1:486407-519563 GCA_026874005.2 Erythroxylum coriaceum
TTGAATTAAATTATTTATAATTTTTATTAAAATTTAAATAATTAAATAATATATTAAATGATAGTAAATCAGATTATATAAAAAAAAGAAGCAAGAAAAAAAATACTTTTATGGTTTTCATACTCTAATACTACCTAATGTCTTTGGTTACTAAGAAAATAAATCTGAAGGTGTTTTTGTTTCGTTCGAATTAAACTTAATCAAATTTTGTCATAAAACCGAAAATAATAACTCATACAAACATACTTTTTTTACTAAATTTAAAAATAAAAATTAAAAATCAAAAATAAAAATAGAAACAACCAACCGCTAACCTATCAAATGCCTTAAAACCTCCTTCACTCTGAACTTGTGACCCTCATATTGATAAATGTCTTATTTTATTAGTAAAAACTATTAAATATACTCTTATTTCTTTCCTTCAACAAAACCTTCCCGTACAGACACTCATCGTCAAAGTCTTCCCGAGGATATTCCAGGGAGATCCCCTCCCTAACCCTAACACGCGTTCTTGACATACCTTACGACCGTTAGCTCCAATTGGTTGGAGTAGGACCCATTTCTTGTTTTGCGAGACAGTCCAATGCAGAGGAGGCATTACTTAGCCCTCACACCGGCATGTGACACGACCATGTTTCAACGCCACTTATTACAGAAGCTGTAGTTGTGGTACTACGCAAGTAAGGAGTCAAATGTTCAACAACCTCGGGTCTTAATAGTAACCGAATATGCTCAGGAATTCTCTTAGCTCAACGACTCCTTTTATACCTTTTCCTGAACGTAACTCCGTCACGCCAAGCATATGCTCTCTAATATTCTACTAATCTTCTGTTCTTTGTTTTCCCACCTTATTAAAATCCCTTCATTTCATCTCTCCTTGCCCATTCCATTACCCTTTTCTCTCTTTTTACACTTCCTTGCTTGATCATTTTCTCGATATAGTGACATGAAGTTTGGTAAGAGACTGAAGCAGCAAATTCAGGCAACGTTGCCTGAGTGGCAAGACAAGTTCCTGACTTACAAGGAACTGAAGAAACTTGTTCGGTTGATCTCGTCGGCTCCGCCGTTGTTGAGTGGATCGATCGAGTATGGAAAAGCAGAGGCTGAGTTTGTGTATTTGTTGAACAATGAGATTGACAAGTTCAACGCTTTTTTCATGGAACAAGAAGAAGACTTCATCATCCGTCACAAGGTAAGTGTCTTTACCATAACTAACAATTCGAAATAAGAAAGTAGCAGAAGAAGAAAAGAAGAAAGTCATAGGACAATTAGAACACGAAATGATGAGTCAAATTGGTAAATTCAAATTTCAGGTATAAGTGCGAAACTATGGCATATTCGTAAATAGCAATTTCTTGCGATATTTTAATAATTTTGTAAAAAATTTTATTCGTTGTTTTTAATTTAATTTTAAAATATCTCTTGAGTGATCGAATAAATTCGTTATTTGAAAACAACAACTGTGATCTTTTTTTTTTTAAACGGAAAAACCTCAGCTGTTATCATTTGGATGCGTTTTGAGTAAACCTCTGAATTAACCCAATAATCTGCAAATCACGCCAATCAAGTATTTTGTATTAGGTAAGCCCTGTACAACATGCTCGTTCAAAAGAGTGTAAGTAGAAGGATTCAAACACAGACCTTTTTGTCTCATGTTTTCCATTCTACTAACTTGATTACCCGTAAGAAGCAATATCTATGACACCTTAATTGTTCCCGCGCGTTTTAATGTTTAATTATTGGAATATTCGATATTTAAAAATTACTTAATATAACTAATTTAAAATTAACGATCGTTGACGACAAAGAACTTGTATCTCGACTAACATACTTAGAATTTTAGTTGTAGTCTTTTTTTTGTGTATCTTTGAAATAATATATATATAATCTCAATGCATTTAACCCTAAAAGATAACCAACTTTGACTGAGTGTTGTTCAATTTTCAGGAATTGAAGCAGAGAATTGAGGAAGTGATTGAGACATGGGGTCCAAATGGAACTAGGCCTTCAGAGAAAGCATACACAGAGGAGATGAGCAAAGTTAGAAAAGACATCATCAATTTCCACGGAGAAATGGTACTTCTAGTGAACTATAGCAACGTTAATTACACAGGTACTACATTAATTCAAACTTATGTTTGAAAATTTTAAATTATGGATTACGGACGATTTCGATAATTACAAAAGTCCGAACTGAGCCGGACTAGGGTTTACCGTCTCTCCGGGTGATCATTGACGGGGAAAATTTTCGCAGGATTGGCCAAGATATTGAAGAAGTATGACAAGAGAACTGGCAGGTTATTGAGGTTGCCATTCATTCAGAAGGTGCTTGAGCAGCCGTTTTTCACGACCGATCTCATTTCCAAGCTTGTCAAGGAGTGTGAAATCACAATAGATGTTGTGTTCCCCGTGAATGAAGAACAGAGAACGGTCAAAGAAGCAACAGAAGCAATTCACGTAGCTGAAGAAGGGATTTTCAGGAACACAGTGGCAGCTCTCATGACTATGCAAGAAACCAGAAGAGGAAGCTCAACTTACAGCCAGTTCTCTCTACCTCCTCTAAATTTGCCAGATTCTGATCTCGTTCAATTTTTGCAGCCCAATTCTCCTATACCAATCCTCTAGTTAATAGAATTGGAAGATCTTTTCGGGAATTATACGAATACTTACTAAATTATATTGAATATTTTAAAAAATGTATAAAAAATTAAATATGTTTCACTTTTTATTTTGTAATTTTGGATATTTTAATTAGTAAAAGAATTTTCTTTAACAATAGAAATTCCGTTGTGATGCAGAGTCCGAAAAAATTTAGTAATATGCAGCCTTATCTTTAACTAATAAATAGACTATTTTAAAATTGACCCATATAAACGAGAGAGAAAAAAGAAAAAAAGAAAATAATAAATAAATAAATAAATAAACAAATAATAAATAATAGTAATAATATAAATTAATCTCTTAAAAATAAATGTTTAAATTTTAACATTTAATTTACGAATGCTAAAATTTCATAAATTTATAAATTTTTATTTATTAATTAAAAATTTTAAATAAGAGCTCAAAGTTTGTTAATATCACATCAATTTTTAAGCTATATTGATATTTAAAAATTGACAACAAATTGATCAAGTTCATATTTTATAAAATTTGAGTTATTCCTTATTATAATTTTGTATAACTATTTGAAATTAATAATTTTATAAATCATAAAATTTTCAATTATTTATAAAATATTATATATTTTAATTATTTATTTATAAAATAAATTATATAATAACTAATAAAAAATTCAGTAGTTATTATTTCGAATATTAACATAATTATTAATTTTGTTTAATTTTAATTAATTAGTAATTTTATTTTTTTATTCTCTTTCTCATTTTTTATTCCAATTACTAAACAAGACATAAATGTTAACGAGTCACTAATATACTGTCCCCAGACAAAGCCACGTCAACAAGCGCAGTACAACTGTATAACATAACAGTATTAGCAACCGCAAAGTAATGAACGGACTTCGGTGGTCACGCACGCTCACGCTGCGTTAGCAGTTAGCACACCCCCTACCCCAAAGCCGGGAGTGTTCTGTTTTTCTTTTCCCTTGCCCAATCCATCAAGCCACCACCGTATTTACCTTCAAAGGACTCCATAACCAACCAACATGCTTTTACACTGATTGAACTACTCTGTTCCTTCTTCTTCTTCGTCATAGTGATTGTAATGGCCTCTTTTGTCGAAATCGATCTGGTTCCATTGTCACTCACTTCTCTGTCCAAACGACCGTGCCTTCCTCTGTCAAGGAAATCCCTAGTTTTCTATCGCAGGGATTCGAAATCGAAATTGGGCCTGCGCTGGGTTTTCAATTCCTCGAAACCCGCATTTCTAGCTAAGGATTACCACATTTTTACGAAACGACACCCGATTGTTGCCGTTGCTAGGGCTGAAGCAGATAAAGTCGGGGACGACAACGCGAAACAGGTACATAAGTTTCTTTCTGCATGCTTCTTTCAATGGAGTTTCGGTTTTGGTTGAGATAAGTGCAAGAACTTGATAGTTTGTGCTTAGAGAGTTTGCAAATTATTTGTAATGGAATTGCTGAAACTGGTATCGTGTAGGAAGGGAATAAAAAAGAGCCTGATGGTGTCTTGATTCAACAGAAAGCGAGTCAATTGAGGAAAAGAATAGTTTCTGGAATTGGAATTGGGGTATCAGTTGGAGGTGTGGTGTTGGCTGGGGGATGGGTGTATACCGCAGTTATAGCGGCTGCGGTATTTGTGGGTGCGCGAGAGTACTTTGAGTTGGTTCGGAGCCATGGAATCACCGCCGGAATGACGCCTCCTCCTCGATATGTGTCCAGAGTGTGCTCTGTAATTTGCGCTCTTATGCCCTTAGTTACATTGTAAGCTTGATTGTCGTATGATGTTCAATTTTGATTGTGAATTTCTATTGGTTCTGCCTAAAGATATATTTGAAACAGGTTATGTGTTTGCTGATCAGGTACTTTCTATTGTATGGCAGGTATTTTGGTCGGATAGACATCTGGGTCGCATTTGCTGCCTTTGTTGTTGCAATTGCATTGCTTCTGCAGAGAGGGAACCCTCGCTTTGCGCAGCTCAGCAGTACCATGTTTGGCCTATTTTATTGTGGCTATCTTCCTTGTTTCTGGATTAAGCTTCGTTGTGGCTTGACAGCCCCAGCTTTGAACACTAGTAAGAAGTTGATCTTTTTATCCTTTCCAGAACTAGATGCCACCACTAGGTTTTTTAAGGGTACAAATACAACACGTCTTGAAGCCTTCTGTTAGGACCAGTGTGGTCGAGGGTAATTCAGGAAAGGGGGAGAATAACAGAGACGTAAATAAGCCTAGGATATAGAGAGTATACTCGAGGAGAAAGAAAGAGGGGGCAGAGAAGAGTGAGTTAGTTAGTTAGTTAGTGGCTGAGTTGGCAAAAGGGCTGGCTTGTAATAAAATGGCCTCAGTAGGTAGTTTTGAGGCAAAGAGGGAGAGGTAAGAGGGCATTGGAAAGTAAGAAGAGAGATATTGTAAACAGAAAGAATTTCCTTCTTTCTGAGGAGCATTTCAGCTCTGGAAGGGGTGTCCTGTGGAATAACCCTTGTAATAGCAGTAGAGTGCCTTTTATCTGTTCAATAACATACACTTTCTCTAGTTTATAAAGCTAGAGATCTATCGCCTTCATTTTCCTAAGAAAGTGCGGTTCTCTAGTTCTTCTTTTAAACATGTCATGTCACTGAACTGTTAGTCCAAGCTTTTCTTAAAGCAGCATCTCATGTTTCTATCATGTGGACATTGATAATTTAGTCTTATTGGTATTCAACTGTGGATGTGAACTCATATCATAACAGTCATGGCAGGAGACATGCATTTATATAGCTCACGTTTCAAACCAGTTTATTCATGCTTCATACTTTTTGAACCTGTTATCAATTTTGTCCATATGCATTGTACTGTCAGTAGATAAAGTTGGGAAATTCATGTGGTTCCATTGTATATGAAATTGGGAATGGCACAAATGAGGTATAAGTCTCCCTTCACCAGCCTAAGCTTCTTAGTTTGATGCTTTAGAATAGGTTCTTTTGGAAGATAAATTCACTTCTCCTACTTTTCTCGTTCACCTTAATCTGGGTTTTAGTTTCTTAATGTGTACCAGATTGCTATTGCCTTTCAACAAACTCTTTTGTTTGCTAAACAACTCATAATGTGTAGGAATCGGAGCAACATGGCCAATTCTTCTTGGTGGCCAAGCTCATTGGACCGTGGGTCTTGTTGCAACCTTGATTTCTATTAGCAGTGTCATTGCTGCTGATACATATGCCTTTATGGGTGGCAAGGTAATTAGACTTCTTGAATGATTATCAGATATTGATTGAAACCAAATTATATGGGCGTAAATGTTTAGAAATTGGGTCTAATCATGTCCTCAAGTGTCCTTGCCCATGGGCTTTAAAATTTCCTGTGCCAAATGCATGGGCATGGAATTGTTTTGTTGGTTCAATGCTTTATCCTTGTATTGACAGTCAATGCCTTATTCAGGATTTGAAATATGATGATGGAACATGATTTCTTCAAGTTTATCATAGAGTTTTGCTTCCTTGATAAATTGTGTTAAATACTTAGTTTGTATTGTAATTGACTGTACAGATTAGAAGCTTGGCTGTATTGTTGATTAATGGTTTTAGCTCCTTGCATTCTGTGTTCATCCTACCCTATTTCCAACGTGAAACATTTATCCAATACCTATGCAGGCATTTGGAAGGACACCACTGACTGCAATCAGTCCGAAGAAGACATGGGAAGGAACTCTTGTGGGTTTGGGTGGCTGCATTGCTACTACTGTAATTCTATCCAAAATTTTTTGCTGGCCGGTATCATTCCTAAGGTATTAATTCTTCACTGATTGCTGTCTTGAGTCAATGATGAAAGTTTCTTCATTGGCTAATTATTTGTCAAGGATGTTAATTTTCTTGATGCAGCATTAGGTCATTGTATGAGACTTTTCTTCTTAACTTGAGTGCCCCATTAAGACCCATAGATATCCACACAGGAAATCCCTAACTAGTTTAAATTGACTATTCCTATTTTGCAATATAGCAGCGACTTTGTATCTTACGCTTAAGATACGACCAATCTTTGGATGAATTTTGGATGAGGGCGATTATCATCGGAGATACTGCTGGCTCATGGAGTCCTATTGTATCTTATGCTCTTCCGGCATCTTGTGGAGTCAATGATGTTGGATGGCTAGACTATTCCAAATCTTTGATAAAAACATTTATGAATTAGAAATCACAAACTTTCTCCATTCAAAAGTGGAGATTGGAGATACAAAAATTGACTTAAATCACAAACCTGCATCATGTATATATGTTTGTGTCTGTATTAACAAGAATTTGATATCTTATTTGGTTGCTCTCAGTGCCACGGCTTTTGGGTTCCTTATTTTCTTTGGATCTATATTTGGTGATCTGACGGAGTCATTGATCAAACGTGATGCGGGTGTGAAGGACTCTGGCTCTTTAATACCAGGACACGGTAATACCTTTTCTTTCTTTTTTGCTCCCCTTGTAGATGTATGCTAGGTGGCAATTTTAGAATGTTCAACTTAATGTCAATGCAAAACATTCATGTTACATACACAGCGCCCTGCATTTTATTTCTGGATAGATGTTTGATGCTGGATAAAAACTGCAGTGTAGTACAGCTTCTAACTGGAGTAGTAAAGAAAATATAAAAAAAACATAATATTAGAAAAAGCAACGGAAGGTTAAGACTTATACTCAAGGATCGTGTCATAGGGCGATGGTTAGTCAGTTCGGTTTTCTTCCGTGACGCGTTGAAGCGATGAGGAGCAATTGTGAATGATTGGAGCTCAGACGAAGAGTTACGCCTATCCAGAAGCTCGTTAGAGAGAGCTATCAATCCCGATTAGGGTTGTAATCTCGATGATCTCTATTGATGAATGGCAATAGTCCTTTTATAGTACATCGAGTTTAACACAAAAGCTGGAACTTCTAGACTTCTAATTGAATTAGAGCTAGACTAATACAGGACTTCTAAACTCCTTATTGAATTAGAACTAGACTAATACTGGACTCTCTAATTACGCAAAGAATCGACAAAATAGAAAACTCAATAATAATTGTCACAGCTACTGCTGCGGTCCTTGCTTCATCTTCCTGGCATAGCTACTTCCATTGAAGGAGTCCATAACAAATAACTAACTTGTTGGTGGTTTTGCCCAGTAGTTACTAGTTGATTAGGAGCACATGGTCGGTAAATAAAAACCAACTTGCATCTTCCTGACTAGTTAGTCAATTCTTCTGATCTTTGCATGTCTATATTACCTGCAGACACATGAGAAATGTACCAATTACGCATTTTTACATTAAATCCTGTTTACAAATTCCATAACATGTGTAGGTGGAATACTGGACAGAGCAGACAGTTACATTTTCACTGGTGCACTTGCATTCTCTTTTGTCAAGACCTTTCTTCCACTATATGGAGTATGACAGCAATGTTCCATCAATTGCATGAAACTGAACGGATGTGAAAACCCCATCTGGTTTCTCATTCTGGAAAGCTAAGAGCATATGCATGCTTCATCCTGGTGGAATGTGGAATTTCTCCAGTGGATGACTGAATGGTAAAGTGTCTTTATCCAAAAAAAGATAATCACACGGAAGGCCATTGAATTGCAGATTCACTCGGTCATTGTGGTTCTACCCAGAATACATGTTCCGGAAAATATTTCCTCTTACACGCCATTAACTGTACTTTGCTGGCTAATCAGGTATGGCGAAGTTTTGGCCACTTATGTGGTTTACAGTAGAGCGACACTCAAAACATGTTTAAATGCTTATCTCAGCTACAAGTATCAAATCCATTCATTCTTTATAAATCCCATCGCTGTTAATAGTTCTGAACATGGTCCCCATTTTAATATCTATGAGGATTGTCTCTGTCATAAGATGAAATACCATTCATTATTGAATCTATTAGGATTTGGGGATAATCATACCAGCTTAAGTTCAAAATAGCAATCAAAACTATCTCGGGAGGGTTCATAATTCAATTGTTGATTTGTTTCTGTTGCACTTTGTTCGAGTTTTATAAATCCAAGTACTGACTTTACCTGTCAAATTATCATAGTAATCCTGTTGTTATGATAATCCCGTTGACCTTACACAACAGTGTCCGTCACTTCACCGCCAAATGCAACATGACAATCCTCCATCCTATTATTTGATTGGGCCTTAATTTTATTGACCAACAAAAGTTTTCAATTCTCTCTTGGACTGGAAACGTGTTGTTAACCTTATTCCTGAAAGCTAGGTCCACATGAGAAGTTCTTGGTAACCCTGTCGACCATAGTTTGCTAAAGTTGGTCATCAATGGCACAAATGACGAAATCATTTGACAATTCTTGTCCCGTAACTGAACCTTTAATTATAACTAGAAAGAAAGCTGTCAGCAACTATTTGTCGAGGCAACCACCACCTAATGACATAGTAGTTAAAGAGTTGCAAATTCTTGTAATTTCACGTGGACATGTTTGTTTCTTTTCTTCTTGATCTCATATATCCGACCACTATAGTCTTTCATCCAATAATTAACAACACTTGCTACTCCTAGAATGCTTTAGTCCATCGGATGTTTCTATCTGAGATTTCATTCACTTTATTCTCAAACCTAAAAACAAAGATTGATGGAAGAACATATAGCTATTGTCTGACAATTTTTTTCCCCCTCAAACATGAAAAATCTGACCTAAGTTAAATAAACTATGTCTGCATTTGCTCCCAAATTTTCAGGAGAACATAACCTTTTCACCCAATAAGAAAATATGTCCGGATCAATAGAAACCAAAAGGCCAAGAAAGTAACAAACTCATGAATGTTATGATTTATAATTTTTTTATAATCGGTCGTTCGGATTCATGTGCATACAATAGTCTATAAATTACGTGTTTTTCATGTAATCTATTTGATGATTCCCTGATTGTCAATTGACAGTATTCATATTATTCATCATTCTTAAGTTTCTAAGGTAAGATACAGTTTTTATCCGTGATTTGAACCTTTTTGGGGTTGGTAGGCACAAGAAGAGTAAATTCTACAGTAGTTAGACAATCCCTGAGAACAAGATTATTTTTGTGCATTACATTCCGTGACGACAATTGCTAGGACATTTGGCTAAGACTGAGACTGTTGAAACAAAGCATATTTCTTTGGAGAAGGCCTCACGAAATGATAAGATACATAGAAGACAAGAAAGGGACATAAGAAGTGAATGTTGGGTTGACCTAGAAGAGATAAACCCATAATACAAAACGAAAAAAAATAAAAGAAAGGAGAAGATAAGAGGAGAGAAAAAGAAGAGATTGAAATGAACATGGCAAAAACTACGTATGGTACATGCAAAAGTTGCTTTGGACCCTAACCTCCACCAAAACAATAGGACAAGAAAAGTTTGATCATGAATAGTGATAGGAGACTGATGAGGGCCCTACCCCTACCATTGTGGACTTTTCACAAGCTTTGAAGCTCTTTACTTTTAGAATTTGGCACCTTATTATTAACATAGAACATGAAAGGCAAATTAAAAAACTTGTGGGGTTGCAACCAATGCGTTGGTTCGAAGCTGACTAAGAAAATGGAGGAAGAAAAGGATAGAAAGGAAAACTTAAAGGAAGAGTTGGAGGAGATATGGTGGGCAAGGCAAAGCATCTATTAAAGTATACGAGAGACATATGAGAAGAATGGAGGCTAAGTAAAGGATCTTGAGAACTTTTCTTGGACACGCACACCCACGTAAATATGTTATCTATCTCTAAAACGACAACCCTCCACTTCACACCCACCTTTCTTTTCACTTTTCGTTCCTTTCTTAACATTACTTTTCATTAACCATTTGCCTCGGATGCTCTACAATGTTAATTACCTCTTCTTATTTTCTTCGCCCCTAATAATTTCTTGTAAAAAATCACATTTATGAGTCTAATCATGCCCACCAAAGTAACACAACTCATATTCTGTGGTAATTAATGATGAATTGTGGATTCTTATGATTTCATGTTCTACCGTTTCTGAGATAAGCAAGTTTCGAATTGTTAAAAAAATTTAAAAGTTTCGAATCTTCTGTACCATTTTTTCTGTGCCCACATGTTTCAAGTAACATCTAACCATACAATAATTAAGAGGGAGAAAATTTAAGCAAGTGGGATGTTATTGAAACAGAAGACACATAAAATTTGAAGCCAAATTTAAGGGTTCAACCAATGGTTTTCATAATTGAAAATCAGTATCTTGATTATTTCCTTCTTTTAAAGTGGCATTTAGATATTACAAAAAGGAAACATCTTGTGCTTATAACATCAAGATTGCCTAATAATTTTGATGTTTCGGTGTACCTAATTAAAGTATGGAATAAATACGTTTGACTGATTGCCTAAGATTGTGATTTTTGGAACCATCACATCCAAAATAGTAGGTTGAACAGAACAGTAAAGCTTGTCTTAGCAAGAGGAATATATGTGTGTAAGGAATTATTTGATAACCCATTTGTCTTCTTTGCTTTACGTAAGCTTTGAGTTATCTTTTACATGTTAATTAGATAAATTATTAAGTTTAAATTACATATTTCGGGTATATTACTCGATAAACCAATCATTCATAGTCGAGCGACAAGATTAATTCGATTGGTATTTATAAATCTAATATTTTCTCACACTCTAATTTGTTATGAATGAAAATCAACCTTCCAACTTCGACATGAGACTTCTAAGGTCTGAGGCACTTAAAGATAAGTTCATTGAACTTGGAAGAAGAAGAAGAAGAGGACAAAAGGTGGCACACGCTTTGAAACTCTTTCGAGCATATATCTTCATTTCTTGAAATTTAGCTGAATTCCTTACTCCTAGGAGGACTTCTTTAAGACAAAAGTGCCTTAACTCATCCAAATTCCTTAATATAAAGTTGTTTTTATCATTACACTTTCCATTTTCTTTAGAGCTTCAAAAAGGTATGCTCTGCTTTTATAGGCTTCCATATCTGGAAGACGCTTCAATTGCATGTTGGTGCTCTGTTCTGCCTACGCCTCTGCTCTGCTTTCTCACGGAATTTGCTTTCAGCTTATTGAAGTGACTAAAAGCAACCGAACAATAACAATTTAATAAAAATTTAACATGACATTTGAAAAAATCTGAGGATATCTAACTTTATTTTTAATTAGTATAAAAATTATTTTCGAAAATATTAAATTATCAATTAAAACATAACAAAAATAATTCAACTTGCACGTTTGCTGACTTATGTTCTTTCCCTTTTATCTTTCTGGTTGTCACGGATAACAATAATAATTTAATAAAAATCTAATAATATGCAACTTTACCTTTAATTAGTATAAAACTTGTTTTCCAAAATATTATACCATCAATTAAAACAGAACAAAAATAATCCAACTTACAAATTACTAATATTATGATTTAAGGAGGATCACTCGTAATCAAGTTCAAGATGTTTGAACTAGCTAGCAAAGATGACCCTTTTTTTTCGGTTCGAAATATACTCGAATAAAACCGTTAGACCTTTTGAGTTTAAATTCATTCCGAAAATCGATCAACTCGAACATTTATCCGTTAACTTAGATTAAGCCAATTTGTAATCTATAGTAGTTAGTTTCACTTGAGTTAGAAAAGTTAGGTAAAAGATGGAAATATTTACATAAAATAAGTTTTATTATTTTATTAAAAATTTCTCCATTTTTAACAAAAATCACTATTAAAATCAGGTAATAATTTTATTAAATATTTTGATGATTTTTTTTTTAAATTTTCGCATCTTTTTAAAAGCTACTTTAAATCAAACTTTGATGCATTAGTTCTGTGGATTGGAATGTGAGCTTTTTTGTTGCTTCTAATATGAAAGACATTCCTCGAGCATGAAAGTGACTCTACGTTACTGTTCATAGACTGATTTGTGTTCATGAAATTGGGAATTGTCCTCTTCATGTCAGAAAATAAAAAAGTGGAGACTAATAATTTTGTTATAATAATATAAGGCAAGAGTATAATATAAGTATTTATAATTATAAATTACACGCTTTAAATAATTTATTTAAATTAATATTTATAAATTTTAACGTATTTTTACTTAAAGTCTATTATTGAAAAAAGAAATTTATTATTTGAAATTATAATTCTTTTCAAATTAAGCAAATTTATTTCATCAATTGAATTATTAACACGATATTAGTTAATTTGTTATATTTTAATTTTTTGTTTAAATTTTATATTTATGATAACTAATATATAAATTAATCGTTTAAAAATCAAAATTAGATACACATAACCACAACATGGAAGATCAAAAAAATAATAATTTATGGTGAAATTGCAAGTTAATGAAGAGTAGGCTAACATTAAGGACCTTTAGAGAGTCGTCGAGTTAGTAGAATGGAATATATGGGACCAAAAAGTCTTGTGTTCGAATCCCTATTTACACTCTCTTAATCGAGCCTGTCGTATAGAGTTTGTCTAGTACAAAATATTCGGTTGTCATAATTTACAGGCTATTATGTCAATTCAAAAATTTATTCAATGCATATTTAAAAGATAACGATTACGGTTCCTTCGTTCCGAAAAAAAGGGCTTAGAATAAGCACTATGTAACAATTCATTATTAGGTTCTTAAAAATGGGTCGAAAAGAAAATTGCAAATTTGTACGGACAAACAAAAAGAAAGTACCAAACAAAAGCAAGCAATTAACATACGCAAAAGCATTCAATCATACGTTGTGTCACCTACTTTCGACCAATCGCTCTGTTATTTATCCCATAACAGAAATGATCGGACGGTCAGAATCGATTGATTTTGACTTTTCACTAGGGGGTACCATCGTCTTTGATTCAGGGTACTATTGATTAAAATAAAATCATAATTATAAAATTTTAATTTTTCATTTTTATTTCAATTTATCGTAATAATTTACTAGTATAATTAATTAATTAATTAATTAATTTTTAAATAAAAATAAATAAATAAATTTTATTTAATAGTCTTATTTTTTAACCAAAATTTAGTCTTTTCATTAACTACATTTTCTTCTTTTTAATCTTATTTTAAATTCTTTAATTTTATATAATTTTTATTGTATACTAATTTATAAAGATATAATAAAAATTTTAAACTTTTAAACATCTTATTTAATTTGCAATCAATTTTTAAAATATTACTTTCATCGTCAGTTGCTACAGGTCGGGCCATTTAAGTGCATGGCTCGAGTTTGAGTTCGAATCCATTTAATCCATCGCCACATTATTTTGAAGATTTTTTCTAAAATAATGATAATTTTTTAGATTTTATTTTAAAATAATATATTTTTAATTTAATTAAGATAATATTATTTGAAATAAAAATTACAAGCGGTTCAATTCAAACTAATCCTCGGGTCAAATGGGTTTACTGGACTTGACTCGTGGGTTTTAGAATGAGATTAGATTAGGTTGGGTTTCAAATCGACTGTCATTCGCATTCCCATCATCAATCTTGATCGTGCATCCTGACCGTACACGTGGAACCACTAAGATTGCGACCATTCGTTCCCTCCACAAGGGATGGGACCCAACTGTTATGTGTATCTATCCACTCGTCACTTTCTGGGTCATTGTCTCCACCAATAGCAACACATGAGACAACAAGTCACAATCGTCAGATCGTTGTTTGGTACACTGTACCCAGAGTTTCTCAAAGAGTGCATCGTGGGACCCCACTTCCTTTTCTGCTGTCAAAGAAGCCACGTGTCGTTCATGATCGCTTGTACACATTTGCTCCATGTGCTTCACATACCCTAGGAAACCCCCATCATGTAGAAGAACTATTATTTGTTTTTAAAAAAATTTTCTAACCAAAATTTATAAATTATTTTATTAAATAATTTAAATATTTTCATGCCTTGATTTTGCATAATTACTTTATTTTCAAAGAAATATTTCAATTTAGGAAAACGATGGACAATCTTAGAGTAATTGATAAAAGTTGTTCCTTTGTGATCAGACCTTTGCTAAAATCTTATTAATGAACCCTAATGAATTGAAGTAATATTAAAAATTAAATTTACAAAGAAAAATATATAACACATTAATACTCACAAATAACTCAATTGTTGAACCAATTTGAACTTTATTTTATATGCTAATTTTGTTATGAGAGTCTAATGCTTAATACTTAAAGCCAAATTCAACTTTTTTTTTTAGAACGGAAGAACTCGCAGCTGCTATCATTTAGATGCATAATATCCTACAAATCACACCAACCGGGTATTTTATACTAGACAAGTCCTATACGACAGGATCGATCGAGAGAGTGTAGGTAGGGGATTCAAACACATAATTTTTTAGCCTCATGCCCCCCCTCCCCACTTCACCAACTCGACCATCCCTTAGAGGCGCCAAATTCAACCTAATTTACTTTTGTTACGATCTATTAATTAGATAATTCAAATCAATTATATAAAAATGTATAAATTCAATTGATTATTCCATTAATATAAAAATAAAGTTAATTTCCTATGTTGAATTAAAAAAATAGGTGACTAACTCTAATACTAAAAAAATCAATAAATAGTAAAAGACATAAATTTTCCTACAGTTTAAAAAAATTTAAAAATAATTTCTATCTGTTAAAATTCTCGAAAAAATACTTTTAATTTTTAGTTTTCCAAAAAAATTCTTAAATTTCAATTAAAAATAATAACTAAACACATAACGTAAATATTATATATAACTAATCAAGTATCATTAATATCATAACTCTTATAATTATTTTAAATTATTAATTTAAATTTAATTTAATTAATTTCAATGAAACCTACTCGCATCAATCTTTATCCAGCCCCCTAAAGGTGATCGAGTTGGTGGAGTTGGGAGTATGGGACCAAAAGGTCCTGTGTTCGAATCTCCTTACTTATACTCTCTCGATCGAGCTTGTCATACAGGGCTTGCCTAATGTGAAATACCCGGTTAGCGTAATTTGTAGACTATTACATCAATCTAAAAATTTACTCAGTGCACATTTAAAAGATAACGAACGCGAATTCTTTCATTTAACAATTTTTTTTTCCAGAGAAGTGGCTTACCGTATTGGACCACCACAATACAACTTCCCTTTCACCCTCTTAACAATGGACCACGAAGTAGGTTTGAGAGGTGCCCTTAATTACTACATTAGTTTATTACAAATCATTATTATAAAAACTTAATTGTCCTTGTAATTACCTTAATTATGAAGTTGTCGTCACTCACTGTCTTTCTTGTCTAAAGCGCCGACGTTTTTAGCTTTCTAACAATAATAATTAATCATAAAAGCTCAAATTGTCTTCTCCTTCCTCTCAACTCCAAATGCAAGGAACTTAAAATAATCCCTCCAAGCGACCAATCATGCAAGACCCATGTGATTTCATGAGGAAAGCTTGTAAAGAAAAGACACCAATTAAACTTAATATCAACTTTAGGTTTAGTAAACTACTTTGAAGGTATTAGAAAAATAATGGCCAATTGGGTATAGGATTATAAAAATAAATAAAGGGCGGTCCAATCGATGCCTTAAGACTATATAATATAAGCTAAATTTTCTAATTAATGCATCAATTTGAGTGTATTTAGACCCTAAATCTTCATGAATCTATGATTACGATCCTCAAGTATCATAATCTTCTTAAATCATTCTACACCGTTACAAATTTCAAAGCTATTCTTTTTGGTATATTTGGAAGCACATGGATCAAGCATTGGTTGTTCCTGTTCACACCCTGTTTGATTGCCTTTTGTCCCAACCACAAAAACAACCCAACATTCTTAAAACATTGGAGAAGGTCTTTATATGGTTTCTGAAACATGCCTCCATTGAATAGAATATAGGCTAATGACCTGGAAACAGACACTACTTCTGTTTCTTAAAGCTTCTGTCATAACTTATATATGGAAGACTAGCCAGAGTTGCGGTTATTAAGGCAGATGAATTTGAGATCATGAACTAAGGAATTAATGCAGAGAAAGGCAGAATTTTGAATGGTTAAATCATGTTTTTACCTCCTTATGAAAGTGTCCAACAAAACACTGATCAAGTTGAGTATGAAAAGCATCACAAAAGTTGTTCCAATCCATCAACTGGTGTACTAAAATGTTCTTCTTCATATGAAAGATAATCCTACAGCACACGATAAGTGTAGCACTACAAGTGTTGTGCACAATATCCAGAATTAAGAGAACAAAGAATTCAAATCCATCCAGTTACTAAAATGTTCAGATTCTTGATTAGGAATAATATGCCTAAAGCACATAATTAACATATAAGAGGAAATACAGACATCAAAGGGATCAGGAATTAAACTGAGTAAGATCCGAGGCAGCTTTTGGCAACAAAGATTGATTAGTGAAACCGATTGTCAGAAACAATCGTAATTTGCCATTTCTCAGCACCTCCAAGCTGAAGCTGACATGAGCTCCTTTCGTTGCCAGCAAAGAACAAGCGAAGCTTGTTTCTTTTCAACATGGAATCCCTTAACCGGGGCCCGTTGCACTAAGCAATCTGCTTGTGATTCAGCAAAGTTACTGAATGTTAATGGAGTGAATCCAGACTGCAGAAACATACTCTTCCATGGTGAAGTCCTATCAGGACAACGATGGCGACCCAGTATCATTTTTTCAATGCCCGGTTGGACCAAGAACCTCTCAATCTTTTGCATTGCATCTAGGTTCACATTCACAGCATCCAGTGACTCAAGCAAACTAGAATATGACTGAATAGCTTGATTTACCTGATGAGCAAATGGGAGGTCAGTTCGCTCACAACCTCTGTCCAAAGACACCACAACTTTAGGGGAGAGCTGCTTTACAAACCGAAGCACAAAAGGGAGGATCGATGGGTAGCTTGAGAAGGACCCAATTGGAAGATTCACTGCAACAACTTCTTTCTCCAACACACGAATAGGCGATGGCCAAGAACCAGAATTCAAAGACTCAAGACCTAAAATTTCAAGCTCAAACGGCATGTTGATTTCACCAGCAAAGATTCTAAGGTTTTCTCGAGTGAAACCAAGCTCGAGATCACTATGTGAAGAAGGAGAAGCAAAAGCAGTAATCTTTAGAGAAGGAGCACCTCCACCCCTCATAGACAATTCTTGCATCAAAGAAGCCCATTGTCCACCATAGCCAATATCAAAATCTACAATGTGAATCCTATCAAAACCTTCAAAAGCCTCAAGCAGGGCCTGGTTACAAGTAAAATTGGCAAACTGAAGGATTGGTGAGATTTCAGAGAATGATTTATATGCCCCAATCTTGAAAATAAGACTAGAAGGGGATGACAACATTGAGTTGCTGCTGCTGTTGTTGGTGTGTAGAAGTAACTGCAAGGCCTCTTTGAAGTAAAAGGCAACCCTATGATAAGGCTTACCAATTGGAAGAGAGAGCTGGTGATTGAGCCGCGCCAATATCCCTTGCGCGAGTACCGCATTCCCGGTTTCGATCAGCTCTGCAGCTTGGCATATTGGGTTTATTAACGCCTGCTGAAGCTGTTGGATTGCCAATTCATCACTCATTAGTTTCTGCTTTGTAGAAGCAATCCCTCCTGGCCTCTGCTGTTGAAACATTTGGAGCTGATTCTGCTGTTGGTGATGTTGGTTCTGTCTCCGAACAAACAACTCTGCCTTCAGATCAGAAAATGGCACCTTTTGTCCCTGAGAGTTAGGTCCTGGATTATGCCTCTTGGGTGGCGGCGGAGCCGACAAGAGATGGTTATGCTCGTGCAATTGCGAATAGGATAATGGCAAAAACATTGCAGGGTTTTGTCCAAACTGGTGTTGGCTTTGATTGATTATCACAGATGGATTCAGAATCTGTGGCTTCTCCTCGTTAGCTTCAATTCCTAGTTGTTGTGATTGCTGGAACATAACAGGTAAAAGACTGTTAGTTGAAACAGGAACGTCCGGATTCGAAATTGGTTGGCTTATTAACGAACCAATCCTCGGATTGTTGCTAAGAAGCGGGAACTCAGAAGATGGTCCTTGAAGTGTTGAAGGGTCATGAATGTTGCTAACCAAGTTTGCATTATTCATCGTTTCAAATCCAAAAACTTGATCCACAACCCCAAAACCAGCGTTAAACTCCACATCTTCAGGCCCACTTCCACTTGGTAACAACTTGTTGAATCCCAGAGATGGGTCTTCATTGTCCCCCATAATTAACCTCAAAATCGACTGTTCTTGACTAGGAGACCCAGACAACACACTCTCCCAATCTTCCATTCCAAGTTGCACACATTTTTCCGCACTGATATCTACAGAAGAAGGGTGGCTATTGTTGTTGCCGGAGAACACAGCAGTTGCCAGGCCGTTAGTTGTGGTGGTGGTGGTGGTGTCGGTAGAGGCGCCGCCGCCGCCGCCGTTACCGCTTCCTTGGAAAGAAGACAGCGTTGAAGAGGAGGTTGGAGAGCTCGGACTTCTTATCGCGTCAAGCACAGATGTGGGCTCACTGCCCACAAAACAACTACTTCCTTTGATATTGTTAATGTTGCTCTGCCACTTCTGTTCAAACCTCTGTTGCTCTTCTTGAGTTCGTTCTCGCAGTAAAGAATCTAAAAATGAAGAAGAAGAAGAAGAGAACTCCAACACCCCCTTCCCTTGAAAACCCTCAAAGGTTAGGGGCATGGCCTTCATAGAATCTGAAATCTCTTAAGATCCACAACTAAAGCCCCAGGAGAGCTTTCCAGTTTCACCAAAAAAAGACCCAAGAAAAAAAAATGGTTAGTTTTGTAATAAGAGACCCAACACAAGAACCTTAAACCTTATTGGCCCCTTCTTCGGACAAGAGACAAAACAAAAAATCAAGAATTGTGTAAGAAAGAGGACAACTTTAGTTGAATGCATGAAGAGTTTGTAAGAAAACCCATTTCTTTTCTCTTTAATGACACTCACACACCTTTCAGCTTCTTCTTCTACTTCCTTCCTCTCAAAACCATACAATTTCAGACACCATCTTTTTCTTCCTGGTCTTAAGGCTACCCTTTGGTTGATCTTTTTCTTTTTTTCTCTATATTTTCTCTACTCCCCCCTCCTCTTCTCTCCTCTCCTCTCTCTCTTTTACTTCTTTTGGCGTTTGTAGTACTCTGTCTTCCTTCTGTTTTCTGCTATGGATGCGTGCAACATAAAAAAGTGGTAAAGCTCTCTCTCTCTCCCTCTCTCTCTCTCTCTCTCGCTCTGAGCTTTTTATCTATTTTTATTTTTATTATGATTATTTTATTTTATTTTGTCTGTATACGTATTTTTATCTCCCACCTTGTGTTTCTTTTACCCGCCATTTTCCACGCACCAAAGAGGTTGCGCGTGGGAAATGTGTTGAAATATTTTAAATTGTGATACTATTCATTTACCTACTTTAATTTACTTATATCATATAATCTTTATTAAAAACTTAATATGATAAAATAATATATATATTAAATTAACTTTTAAACCAATTTTAAATATATGATATATTTAATTAAACTTTGAAATAATTGGTAAAATTACTGATTTATGACTATAAAGTCTAAGGTTTAAGTCAAGGAAATAACTTGTTTGTAAAAATACAAAAGAAAGGTTACGTACATTATAACTCTCCCAATATCCCAGCAAAACGAGAAACCTTATTTATTGGATATGTTTACTTTTTGATTTTATTAAATTGAGCTGTAATATAATTAATTTAAAAATATATAAGTAATAATTAATTTTTTAATATTTGTTAAGTAATTTGATGAAAATTAATACAAATAAACGTTTTGAAAAGTAACAATTTAAAATAGCAATTACTGTTTTTAGATGAATATAATTATAAAAATGTGCATTTTGTATATACTTATATTAATGGACAAGTTTTTTTACAATAAAAGAATAGATTTATCTTTTTGCTTAATTTGGCATGGATGAACTACGCACTAAGGTAGCGCGTGACATTCACAGTTTTTTTTGTTAATTATTTTCTTTTTACAAAGACCAACGAAACAGAGAAAAGGTAATCTTGGTCAGATTGTTTTTGTATTCTCGCATGCGATTCCCATAATAGCCTCACTCGCCCACAGCTTGCTGCAGTTCACTTTGGCTTGTTCAGGACCGGTAAATCTTAGGGACGTTTCGGTAATCTTCTATAAACAGGCACTGGCACTGTTGGCCTGGATTTCGAAACTGAATCTGACGACATGAGATAATGAGAGGTGGTTTTGAAAATATCGAGACAGTATCAACGGCTGAGATTCTTTTGCCCCAGTTACGTATAAACGGCTGTGATTAATAAAAAATAAAAATCAAATTCAATTTATTGGTCCAAGTCGTCAGAAGATAGCCTTTATTGACTGTTCGGTGAAAGGAGTAAATATTATCTTTTTTTTGGGATATGATATTCCAAATAAATGATTTAAGGAACTACTCAAAATTAAGACTCCGTTTAGCAATCAACTAATTGTATTAGCTGTTAGCTGATTATATCAGTTAATTTAACTAGTAAATTATATTAGTTATTTGTTAGAGATATTTGGTAAAATTAATTATTTAGCATTAACTATTTATGTATAAAATTACTTATAAAAATATAACTTTTTAAAAATTTAAAAAATATAAATATTTTTTATTTTTTATTTCGTTAAATATTATATATTTATCTCTAAGAATCAATTCCAATCCTTACGTAATGACTGAAAAGTATGCTTCCAATTTAGAGTTTAGATCTTTGAATCAATGAAATCTGCAACCTCTTTTGATAATGATAACGTGTTTCAGAACTGCTTAATTTGATGTTAAATTGGGTTGATATAGTTTTCTATATTTCCAAACTGTAGGTCTAGCCTCAACCTACAATCTGGCGGTGCAAATTATACTGAAGTAGGACATTGATTGATATTTAGCATCAATTATCTTAGTTCATGTCTAAATCCTAATTTGAATTTAAAATGTTTGATTTAATAATTAAATATATTTAAAAATATAAATTTTAAATAAACTAAATTATTTATTTTAATAAATAAAATAATTTTTATTAATAAATATTACGTAAAAATTTAAAACAAATTTATTTAGTTAAAAATAATTTATTTTTAAATTTTATTTAATATATAATTATAATTAGTGATTGATATTAATAATTAAATAAAATTTTGTTTTTATTAAAAAATATAACTTAAAAACAATAGAAAGAAACTAGCAAAAAATAGAAATGTATGGTGTTTAAAGGGGTATAGTAGATTTTTAACAGTAAAAATTTTGGCTGATTGATGAAAAAGCTCCTGCATAGGAGCGTTTTTATTTTTGACTATTTATTATCAATCAGCCATTGAAAAAGTTACTCTACAAACAGCTTTTGTAGTTGTTTGAAGAGTCAAACAACTGATTAATTGTTTACCAAACGGGGCTTAAGTATGTTATTGGGATCTTTCATAAAATCAAAACCATTTAAAAATATTTTAAGAGCTTTTTTAAAATATTAAATTCAATAGTAGTTTGATATCTTTTATTTAAATTTTATATAATTTTCTTTTTTATAATATTATGTAGTTATCCTATTAATCATAATAATTAAGTCATTTCATTATAAGATATTAATGTTTACGCCCCTAGGGCAGTGGAGTTGGTTAAGTAGGAGACAAGGAGTCAAAAAGTCTTGTATTCGAATCCCCTACTTATGCTCTCTTGATCGAGTCTGTCGTACAGGGCTTGCCTAGTATGGAGCACCTGATTAGCATAATTTGCAGACTATTACATGAATCCGGAGGCACATTCAAAAGATAGTAACTGCGGATTTCTCCGCTAAAATGTTTTGTCTATTTATACTTTAAAAATAATGTTATATCAAAATTTAAAAATTTTAATATTAATTATTTTGAGTAAAGAATGCATAAAAACTGGTGAGACATAATAGATAGAGTTATATAATAGCCACAAATATTATAAAATAAATAATAATTTTATGATAAAAGATATAATATGCACTTATAGTTGAAGAAATCTTTTTAAAAAATCCTTCTATTTTTTAATTTTACAGGAAAATTCCTTTTTTAGATTTTAGTTAACAAATAATAAAGAAATACATGCAGTATGAACAACAAACATTAACTAATTTACATGATAATTTAACTTATCTATTGAGCTTGAACTGAATTAATTGAATTCAACTCAATTTTATAATTTATTATAATTATCTTAAATTACTAATATCAATCAAATTTAATTAGTTTCGATCGAGTTTAAGAACTGAGTTAAATTATTATTTTAGTAACATTTGATAAATTTATATTTAATATTTATATTATATGTATTTCGCCGTTATTTTTTAACTGAAGTATAAAAAAGGGATTTTTCTAAAAAATTGAAAACTAACATAATTTTTTAAAAAATTCAAAAGATTTAAAAGTTTGTCTAAGATTTATTAAATTACAAGAGAAGTGTAAGTCTTT
The DNA here is from genome assembly GCA_026874005.2 of Erythroxylum coriaceum. Taxonomy (NCBI): domain Eukaryota; kingdom Viridiplantae; phylum Streptophyta; class Magnoliopsida; order Malpighiales; family Erythroxylaceae; genus Erythroxylum; species Erythroxylum coriaceum. The sequence continues at coordinate 509,412 of JANQAP020000092.1, forward strand.
TATCATAATTTTTAAAATATAATAATTTAAATAAAATCCAAATTATAACAAATTCCAAGCAAAAGCATTATAAATGGTGTCCAATAATTACGTTTGGAAACCATATTAACTCCTTGATTAGTCTTAATCACATGTCTAATTGTTTCAAAGTGTGAACAACCCCCTCACTTTTGAGTGCCTATCATTTAATAAGAACTCCAATCATTTAACAATGCACCTCGTTTATTAAAGAACTAGAGAACTAAAGGGCAAAGACAACAAAGAGAGGAGTACATTATATTGGCTTAAACAACTCCATTTCAACCAACACACCCAACTTGGTCTAATTAAACCGGAAGAGGTTGAGCCTTCATCTTCTTTTCTTTTTAAAAGGACATTTGATTGAGACATTATAGTCAAGACATGGGGATTGTATAATCACCAAAGAGTAGTACATAATTTAATATATGGAAAATAGTACATATATGAATTTATAAAATAATTATCAATCAAATCAAAATTTAATTATTATTTTATTAAATAATTTATCTAGAATACATTGAATTTTATGAACTAATGTAAACATGCATCTAAAAAAAGGGAAGGGATGACAAGTAGGAGTGACCTAATTGGTTTCAACTTTTCACTTAAGGCTCTCATTTGTAAGAGGTCTTAACTTTGAGTCACCAAAAAGGAGGAGAGAGGAGAAATTTTCCCTATTAATGATCCTCTAGCCCCCTGTGCATGCTCTTTGGTCGGATTAATTGCGGACGTCTCGCTTCCAGCGACAGTGCGAATGTTGAAACTACTAAGAAACCTGAGACTGATGGGAACTTGATGCTGAGCAGGGCTAGTGATTAATCAACAGCTGACCAATTAGTATGTGACGACTCCTTATGCTTAGAAATGTACAAGCTACGTAGGAACCTGAAGGATCTTGGAGTTTCAGATTTACCTCATTTAGGACTCTTGAGATGGGGTATTAGGAACTTAGGATTAGTCCGACGAAATTAAGATACCTAATATATATATAAAAAAAAGGAAGGGATGAAATGCTTAAATCTAATTAGGCATGATAATTTAAGTATGATCCAATTCAATCAAATTCGAAATTAACAGATTAAATTAAAATTTGTCAGATTTTGAATCGAGTTTGAATTCGACGGATCAATTGAAGATTCAATTCAAACAACCTAATTTCTTACTCTAAAATAATATTATTTCGAGTAACACAATATATCAAAATTTACCATAGATAAAAAGGAAAAAGTTATAAATACTATATGAACATTAAATATTGGATATCGAGTTTAGGTTCGAACCACCTTATAAAAAGGTCGGATTAGTGACAAACTCGACCTATTACCATGCCTAAGTCCAATGATTTAGGATCCTACTCGACCTATTACTATGCCTATGTCCTATAGTTTAGGTAACATGTCAAAGAAAATGGCTTTAGCTTATGCCTCCCATCCCACGTGACACCTAACAATATCAAACTGATTCTTAACTCCTCGTATGAAGTGTAAAGTGACTCCAACTCAAAAACTCACCTTTGCATCAGTTTTTTATTCCAAAAGATTAAATCTATTTCATGTTCTCTTACACTCTCCTTTTGTTTTTTATTCCTTTGCTTTGTTACCTTAAAAGGAACGGCCACAAGTTGTTCTTTACTCTCTTCCCAGGATAACCACATCACAAGTAACACAAACCCATAAAAGGTTTAATAACTTTAAGATATGTTTAGTTAGACATAAGGTTTTTAATAAAATAAAATGATATTTAATGGAAAGAATGAAATGTAAATAAATATAATATTAGAAAATTGTTATTTAGGAAGAATGGAAGAGTTCATAATGTAATATAATGAAATATTATTTGAAAGAAAGATTTATAATATAATATACTGAAAAGTTATTTATCATTTTACATTTCATTATAAACATCTCAAATTAGAGGTTTTTTTACTGTTTAAGATAGAATGAGATGTAATATGAAACTCTTTTCTTTTATTTCATTTTATTATATTTTAGTATAAACCTTCCTCCTAAATAATAAAATAATATTACATTATGTTATATGCTATTAATAAATCCTCGACTAAACATGCATTTAAGCATTTGTAGCATTGGAAGGCCTCGCTTTTGCCATGAACATAATCTATTATACTTTAGACGATTTGATGAAATGTAAAGGAGAAAATGGAAAAGAAAAGGCTAATGGGCAGGTTTCCGACAATGCTGCCTACAATTCTAGATTACATGACCCTGTATAAAGAAAAAGAAGTACAGTTAAAACTAGGAAATTGAGGAATGCATACACATGTCCTTGCCCTGATAAATCTTCTCTTCTATTTACTATGTTTTAATTATATTTATGTAAGATCCACGTATATATATATTGGTAAAATTTAACTGAACATGATAAAAATATCATAATTAATACAGGAGATCTGTTCTCTATCCTTACATTTTCACCAAAACTTACATTGGCTCTTTAGTTTTGACTTTTTATTCCTCTCATGCATTGGTTTTTTTAGGTATTTGCTCTGGTTTCATTCTTCTTCACTTTCCATGCTAGGTTTAAATAGAGATGGTAACGAGTTCGGGTTGGTTTGAAATTTGTTTCATTTTTAAAATTGAGTTTTGTGTTGAAATTAAATCAATTTTGAAATATTTAATTCATTTTTAATCTAATTAGTTATTAAATATTGATTTAATTTTTTAAACATATCAAATAAAATAAAATAATTTTATTAAGTTCAATTCAAACTAAATCTAATGTTAAAAAATTAATTAATTTAAATTTAATTCGTTAAATTTGAAATAAGTCCGAATTTAAATTATCAACCATAAATTTTAAAAACATAACTTAAGTTTAAGTCATTCTTGTCAAGTAAAGTCCTATATTTTACTTTAAATAAAGGGCTAGAATTTTTTTATAAAAATAAGAAAATATTAGAGAAGTACATGGGTCAAAATATGAGTTCTTACATAATTTTATGCTCTAAATTATATATACAGGCTTAACTGCAATTGGGCTACAATGTCTAGAAATTGAGCCTGCTATGTCCAAATGGGCAGTCCTCTAGCAACTAGATCTACCTATAGATTTGATGTCAAGTAGACCTGATACTTGAGCTTAAGCTTAATATTAAGGATGACAATAGATAAATTTATGAGTTTAAGTTAAGGTATTTTTAATTAAGTTTATTTAAATTTAGATGTGATTAAAAGATATTATTTTATATTTTTGATTTTAAGAAAATTATTTTTAAAAATTTGACGAGTGAGCCCATTCTTACTTAATATAAGTTATAACTAATTATGATAGTAATAAATAAAAAATTGAATTAATTAAATTTCAAACCGAAGTTAGACTATGAAATTGCGAAGATTATAAAAGGGTAAAATAGTAAAAGAAAATTTATTAGTTGAGGACAACTAAATCACACAACATCAAATCTATTAAAAGTAGTTCAAGTTTAGATTAAACTCTTTCTAATCTATTTAAAAAATGACTTCATTTTAATTTTATCGCTTACAATAATATTATTTTGATATTAAAATAATATTTTAAAAGATTAAATTAAATTAATATTATTTTTAAAAAAGGGTTTATTTAAACCTATTTTTAACTGAAAATTTAATTAAATCTCATACACATATTTATTTAAATTATATATAAATGTATGAATGAGATTTAATAAAATATGACTTAAACAGAATAATATAAATGAGATTTATTAGAATAGGATTCAAATTTCAAACCGAATAACTGAATAAGAAGATACGATGATTACAAACCAACCTCTGCATAACTTAAACGTGTCATATCCTAATTGGTTACTTTGTCACACAAAAGACTATATTAAAAAACATCGTAATAATAATTCGAAGTCCCGTCTCCAAGCTCGGTTTAGTTTTCGCCGGTCGTCGCCCTTGCTGTCCAAGTATGTTCTTTGGTTTTCCTTTTATGTTCTGTTTTTTGTCTTTTTTCAGTGTATGAATGTTTAAGCTGCTTGTTTTGATGGGATACTTTCTAATTCCTGGATTTTTTGTTATCTCTTGAATTTATATGTTCATATTCTCTGGTGTTTTCTATTTGTTGTAGATTGTAGCTGAAGTATTTGATAATATGAGTAAAAGCAGCTTCAAGCAAGAGCATGATTTTGGTATACGATCAAACCCGATGATTGTTTGTTTCCCATTTCTGAATTTATGTTGAACTCACCATAGAGGAACATAACCCTCTTTCTTATTTTGGGGTTCTTGATTTCTGATGAAAACTGTTTTTTTTTTTCGGTAGAGAAAAGGCGAGCTGAGGCCTCGAGAATAAGGGAGAAATACCGAGATAGAATTCCTGTGAGGCTTTGTCTCTTAGTTGGTTTTTAATCATAATGTTTCTTGAATCATGCATGGTCATCAAATGATTTGAGCTGTTAATACTATGCCTTTAGTTTGTTTATGATTAAAGCTAATGTAGTTTAGCAAATGTATCAGGAAGATTGTTGGAATATGCTGTCACTATGATTGATGACTTGTCGGATTACTTTACCTTCTCAATGATATTCATTTGGAACTATGAATTGTAGTTGAATAGAGGTTTTTCCAGAATTTTATTTTTTCAGGTTAAGAGACCTGGATGGCTTCTCTGTGTTGATTACTGGGTGATGTTTGTTTCTGGACTTAGATTACCAGAAACCTGTGTCCGTGCTGGTTTCTGGGTTTGCATTTGTTGCTTGAGTTGACCAACTGCCGAAAGGCACTCTTTCAAACTGATCCTGCTACCAGTGAGATGATTTGACTGAGATGAACTTGAATTACAAACTGGCGATTTAATATCTTCTCATAATTTTCACCAACTATAGTTGAAAGTTTTGGTGGTCAAAAGTGGAGTGTTAAGGATGTAATTACTTGTGGTGATCATTGAAAAGTTGATCAGCATGCTTATCTAGTGAAGTTAATACAAGTTATGGCAAATCTGAAGTCTCAACATTCTTTCTCATTTCCGTTTATGTTGTTCTTTTGATGGTAAATTGGTAGTACGGCTTACTAGAAAATCTTATATTCCAATATGTCGACGAACAACTGATATTTCACCAAAATCTCTTAAATATGGTTTTATTTTAGTTCTGTTTTGTCGGCAGAACGCGATAGTAATCATCAGGAATTATATTTCTTCAAATGTTTAGTTGTGGTTTACACTTTACATACGGGATGTCTATGTCGGGTTACTTTACTTATTTATTCCAAATTCTTATTTAGTGTGTAAGATTTTGACATCACATCATTGAGTTCCCGCTTTGTTTTCAATGCTCATCAACTCTTTCCCTGGTTAGGTAATTGTGGAGAAGGCTGATAGAAGTGATATTCCCACCATTGACAAGAAAAAGTAAGAATTCACTTTATATGTTTTTTGATACTGAAATTTGAATGCTCGAGAGTGATTTCTATTTGTCAACTTGGTTGAAACCCTTACAGGTACCTTGTCCCAGCTGATCTAACAGTTGGCCAGTTTGTTTACGTAATCAGGAAGAGGATTAAACTCAGTGCAGAAAAGGCAATCTTCATCTTCGTGGACAATGTTCTTCCACCGACAGGTAACTGTCACTCTTCCTTACGTAGTCGGACACATAAAAACTGTTTGATTAGTCACTGTAAATACATGCTATAAATTCGTTCATTTTATCTAAAACGATCTGTCCAAAAACTGGTGAGCCATTCAAGGGTCCTGGATTGCTATTACCTGTTAAATTTACTCTATAATGTGTACTTTGAAACTTCTGATTATATTTCAGGATCAATGCTGTCTACAATCTATGATGAAAATAAGGATGATGATGGGTTTCTTTATGTAACATACAGTGGAGAAAACACCTTTGGGAGGCACCTGCTTCAGTAGCTCATCCTCTTTAATGCCAATGCTTCATGTCCTTCATGTACAGTCTTTTTCTGTACAGAACTACCTGCAAGCTGAATGATATCATCATTCATTACATTAATCAGTGGACATTTCATTCACTTTGATCTTACTTCCTCGTTGGTTTTCCTTTCTGTTGAACCTTTTTTTTTTTTGGTTATTTTGTTCACCGAGCATGTGATCTCGGGAAGCGAATCTGGAATGTTGTGCATATTGAATTGAACAATTGTATTCGTGTTGTTCGACAGTGTGGTCCTACTTTGAATCTTGGTACTAGCAAACTAATCCAAGTAGGCTATTGTAACTAGAAACTTGTGATTTCCAAGATCTGCATGAGCATGTGATCCTAGTTCATGTCCTGATCCTTTTTTTCCAAACCTCTTGCCAGATTAGGATCAACATAGCATAGCTTCAGCTTGGTTTATTCCTTGTAAGATATCAAGTTATTATATGCTTGTGTTCTAGCAATACTAGGTTGTTACTCGACATGAAGTTTAAAGTTATATATTAGAATGCTAGCCTTGGAGTTGGAGGTCAATGCGATAGGACTGTTAATCTCTAACATGGATCCAAGAATGTGTACGTTAAACTAACATGCTTACGGGGACAAGGAGGCGGTCCGATCGAGAATGTTGGGCTTTTACATGACATCATCGGTTGAACCAGTTGTGAATGTTGAGCCCAAATCCCCAGTAACCTTGGAAACACAGACACTCCCCATGATAGTCATCCTAAGGGCCGGACACAGGCAGTAAATTGAGAGCGGAAATACTTGAGTGTAATATATAGTTGGTCTAAAATAGAAATACGTTAAATTTGTTAATACTAATTGGTTTGAATTTATAATTCGGTTATTAATTCACTTGTGATTTATGAATTATTATATATATATATATATTAATAATTTAATAATAATTACTAAGTAGGAGTTAATTATAAATTTTTTATGATAAAAAATATAAAAAAGAAAATCAATGTCATTGATATCTCTATTCTATTTCACGATTATTAATTTTTAATAATAAAATGTATTGTAATATCATAAATTATATACTTTAAATAATTATTATTGATAAAAATAAAAAATTTATTCAATTTAAACTTAATTAACTTTTCGGTTTGGATTCGATTTTGTTTAGTTTAATAACCCTTGTCAAAATTTAATTAGTTTATTAATTAATCGGTCGATTTTTATAAATCAAAATAAACAACTAATTTTTATTTAACAATATTTTTTCAATTAAACTTTAAATTAAGAACAATCTCTTTTAATCATATTTAAAATTTTTCAATTTTTTTCAATTTTTAACTGGTATTAAAATTCTAAAACCTTAAGTTTCTTATCTTATCAGTTTAATTTCAGGTTTAGTTTTAAAAGCATTGATTAACACTTAATACAAGATAAACATAATCTCTATAACGCTTGAAAATATCTAAAAAATTTAAAAAATTAAACTCAAAACCTAAAGACAAGTTTAAACTTATTTAAATTAAAAAAATTCAATTTTTAGCCCTCTCAATTTGTTTAAATTTTGGACTTGAAAGCATAAGAGCAACCAATGGGACAACATATTAGACAGTATTGCAACTATTGCGACTCAATAAGGAAGAAGAGTCTACAAAAGGCGAATCAGATCTTCTATTTTAATTATAATGTTCTTATTATATTTTATTAAATTTTATCTACATATTTATATAGACCCTATATAAATGTATAGATGAGATTCAACGGATTGTAACATAATAACTGTATAGAAATTTAATGTATTACAAAAGCAGTCGTGGTTTGGTTTTGACAGGACCAATGGACCACCACCCTCGGAGGGCCGAGAGCATGGGTTATGGCGGCCGCAGTGGGCCTAATCCACGTGGCAATGCAGTGAATCACGTGGGTTTTTGCCACGTGTCATGCAATACCGGTATTGGCGGTTGAAGTCACTCTCAAGTGTTCCTCGTTGAAGCTACAAGCAAGAGGCGGTCCGTGCCCGCTTGTCCCCTCGTGCTTTTTTATTGCTATCGGTATTTGGACTCAACTCTCGTTTTAAGCTCACCATGTGATCCTCCCACAACATTGATGATTGCTCCTTCGCGATGTTCATATGTTTTGGATGTTTTTAGTCTGTAGGTTGACATTTTTGGTTGAATATCTTCAATTAATGATATTTATTAGACATTATTTAAACAAATCCAAGGAACTTTGACATGAATGTCTGGTTTTCAACTTGTTCTTTTTAGATTGACTTAAATTGGGAGAGCAGAAAGGTCTCTTACTTTTGAGAAGAAATTCTAACATATTCTCTATAATATTCGAGAATTAAGTTTTCCAAGGTGAAGGGACAGGCAAGAGCAAGAAACAAGGAAACATGAAGCATACAAAATGGTGAAAGCTTCGATTCATCAAGGACAAGAAACTAGGAGGGGATGCACTTAGCTTTCTTGGACTTGTTTAATGTTTTCTACTTTTAATGCAACTCTTCTGATTAGTTTAATGATTTATTATCTTTGAAAATCTCCTTTTTGGACTCCTCCATTGATTCACTCTTCATATATGGGGGTTTTAAGCTATATCTTCTCTTCTCTTCTCTTCTCTTCTCTTTCCCTGGTGGGTCTGTGTCTAGGGACCCAGGTTGATTGAAATGTGAAAGGGAAGGGACAGAAGAAAGCAACCCATATCTACAATTTTTTCCTTTTTACAATCTTCTATCTCAGACATGTGCTTGTTCTGCAATGGAAGAGTCCTTAATCTAGCTACTTGTGGTATTTGCATTTAATGCTCTTACTACAAATACCACCATTAGCGACCACTAGTCCAAAAACAACTCTGGTTGCTTCCTGAAAATCTCCTAGCTAGCGAGACCCTGCAAGTGTTTTTGTTCCAAGTATGTCAGCAACAAACTGTCTTCTTCTTTTACTTCTGTTCCTGTCTTTGCATGCATGTAATGCCAGACGAATAGAGAAAAGGTTTCACATCTCCAATCAGGTTGGTGCAATTGCAAGCAGTTGATTTCTGATAATGTCAGCTTCATATAAATATTGCAAGTGTTTTTAAGAGTTTGTTGTTGTGTTATGTGCAGAATAACCCAAAGGATGCTTCTGTTCCATCAAAGGAGGAGCTTTCCTCGTCAAATGTTCAAGTTACCTTAAAAGCTGATTCTAGGATCGATCAAAATGATACCGGAACGTCGAAGGATTCGAAGAGGAAAGTTGTTGCTGTTCAAAAAGCGTCTCTTGTTTCAGTTCCATGGAAGGTGCCACAGAATACACACAGAAAAAAGCATCCTAGCTTCAACTTGGATTACTCGCCACCAAGAACACACCCTCCTTCACACAACTGAATTGTTCCTTTATGCTTTCCTTTTGATCGTCACGATCTCAAATTTTTCAAGAACTATAGGTCGATTATATACAGAACTTATGATCATGATCTGTAACTTCTTGCGGCTGAACCAGAGACCGCCAACTTGCTCTTGGTTGCTATCCGAGTTTACAATGTACTGTCCAGTATCTAGCTCTGATATTAACGTACATCATATGCTAACTTACTCACCAATTTCCTCCATTGATGGCTATACCAGTATGATTCTCTCCTACACAATCTCTCTGTTCATGGAGTATTTTAAGAATGCATATCTGTGTCTTATGGAAGCTGACTTTTCAATGAATGCAATTATGATAAAACCTACAATGGAATGAACTGGTGAATAAAGTGAGGTAAAAAAGTAAATGGATGCATGAACATGTGAGACATTTGTGAAACTCGGTAGTTGGTCCTTCATAATTAACGATGGAGGCTTCTTTGAAAATTATGCATCTTCCATTATTCATTGTACATGGAATGCCTTTGGCAATACCATTGTTTGACAACATGAGGGATAGAGGCTCAGGACCTGACAAAAGACATGAGATTCGTGAATTCCTAGGATGTTTCTTGACAGAGATTGTTGAGGCTTGATTAACTAATCTTTAATTATAATCCCAACGAAGAAGAGAAAAGCCACAAGAAATTACAATTCTAAAGTTCATGCAACAAAAATCCCATTACCTATCGAAGTCTGAAGTCAGAATTTGTGACTGTTCTGGGGACGACGACTTTGCATGCCAACTAGCTAGTTACTTATGGTCTTATGCTTTCTTTATTCTTCAAATTAATGTATGGAACAGGGAAAATCCCTAGAAGTATAGATAGTTTTAGAAGGGCCCTATCTCAAGTTTATGTACGAAAGTCCACTTCTCATCAAAGACTGGAGAATT
>JANQAP020000092.1:764146-783185 GCA_026874005.2 Erythroxylum coriaceum
TCCATCAAATGGATGTCAAAATAGTTTTCCTATATCGAAAGCTAGAGGAAACAATATACATGAAGCAACCAGTCGGATTTGAGGACAAGAATAAGCTAGACCATGTCTGTCTACTTCAGAAATCCCTATATAGGCTTAAACAAGCACCTACGTAATGGAACAAGAAGTTCCACGAGGTTGCTGCTAGTATGAACTTCATTAGAAGTTCATATGATTACTGTATATACTTTTAAGGATCTAGGAATGACTAAAGCAGTCTTCATGTTAGTCTATGTGGATGACCTAATAATAACAGGAAAAGACTTGAACAGAATTCAAGAGACAAAGTCTAAATTATGCAATCATTTGGAGATGAAAGACTTGGGAGAAGCACAGAAGCATCTAAGAATGTAGATAATCAGAAAGAGGAGGGAAGGAAAACTATGGCTTGCTTAAAGAAACTATATCATAAAGGTTTTAGCCTAATTCAACATGGAACAAGCTAAACCTAGTTCTATTCCCTTAGGATCTCACCTACAAATGGTGTCTAGCAAGAGTCCTAAGACTGAGGATGAACAGAAAGCAATGGCTCACTATCCCTACGATGTTGGTGTTGGAAGTATTATGTACATTATGCTATGTACAAGGCTCGACCTAGCTTATTCTATCAGTATACTAAGTAATTAAATTCATGGCCAATCTAGGTCTAGAACACTGACAAGGGCTGAAAGGAGTTCTCAGATACTTAGTTGGAACTATCAACTACGGTTTATGCTTTTCAAAGGATGAACTAATTAAATGTAATTATTTGTCATTGTGTGATTTTGTGGATGCAGATTATGTAGTAGACAAAGACACAAGAAAGTCAACTTCTGCATATTTTTCACATTATCAGCAAATACAATCAATTGGAAAGCACAATAGCAATCAGTAGTAAGTCTATCAATCATAGAGGTAGAATATTATGCAATTACTGAAGGTGTAAAGGATCTAACATGGTTATCAGGCATACCAAAAGAAATCAACATCAATATCACGAAGCCAGTAGTCTATACAGATAGTCAGTGTGCACTCTACCTTAGCAAAGATCTCGTCTTGCATGAGAGGTCCAAGCACATAGATGTCTGACTCCACTTCGTGAGAGACAAAATCACAGAAGGCTTCTTCAACCTGGAGAAAACGGGTATAATACGTATCTTTTCAAAACTGATCTGCTTAACTTCTCATGGAAATATGCTATGGGACGATTCTCCTACATCAAAACAACTCTTATACCAATCCCAGAAGCATCACATTCAATTTCAAAAGTCTTGGAAAAATCAGGCAAATGCAAAACGGGTATAATATGTATCTTTTCTTTTAAAGTATTAAATGCATTTTCCTGTTCTTTCTCCCATCTAAAACCAACATTCTTTTTAACGATTTCATTCAATAGAGTGGCAATATCAAAGAAATCTATAACAAATCGCCTATAAAAACCTACTAAGTCATGGAAACTCCTAACCTCACTAACTGACTTAGGTGTTGGCCATTCTTGGATAGCTTTCACCTTTTCAGAGTCAACCTCAACTCCCTTAAAACTCACCACAAATCCTAAGAAGATAACTTTATCCATGCAAAATGAACACTTCTTAAGGTTTGCATACAACTTTTATTTCCTAAGCACCTCCAAAACGGCCTTAACATACATGACATGTTCATTTAAGTTTTTACTGTAAATCAATATGTCGTCAAAGTAAAGAACCATAAATTTACTAAGTAATTCATGCAAAACATGATCCATTAAGCTCATGAAAGTACTAGGTGCATTAGATAAGCCAAAAGGCATTACCGACTACTCATATTGTAAAATACCACTTCCATAGAGCATATGCTGAACATTCAAAGGATATTCGAGAACATACCCTACGAGAATGGCACTTTAGAATAATCACTTTAACTAACTAAGGCATCACATAAATCACAAGCATTCAAAAAGATCAACTTTTCCCATTTCATTCACAAACATAAACTTACATTGTTACATTACAATCCATAACCTATATATATACATTGCATAACATTTGAGACTTTACTACTCCATACAAAATGTTCTACATGAAAAGAGAAGCTAAGCAAAAGTATTCTATCTAGACTTCTCAGTAACAGCTGACCAGACCTTTGAGCCATTCTTGATTCCAAAAATTGACAATACTAAACTTCTACTAGATTGCTTTAGAAGCTAGGTCTCCCTTGTACCTGAAAATCAACGATGCAATTTTGATAAGTTCGCAAACTCAGTGAGTGAACCATCATTGATGTGCTTACTCATAACAAATCACAAGGACAATTCATAATCCAATTCACAAGAAAATCATGTCATCCAATATTGAATATTATGTCACATTTTATCAGGCTTCAACAAGTACAATTTATGTACAATATTTTGCATTACTATTTCAAAACAATCCAATAATTCATTTCAATCATCTATATGATACATATCAAGTTGTATATGCAAATATTACTTTGTTGTGACCGAGCATCTATTTACCGGGCTCATTTCATATTCTGTCCTGTACCCATTGTGGATACCGAGCTCATTAATAACTGAGCCTGTGGCTCTTTGTGCACATATCCTAAGCTTTAAGCTCTTTTTTACATTATTCACTCCAGTCATAACTCCTTTATTTGGTCATGTATAACAATGTGATGGAATGCATCAATTCACATATTATGCTATTAATAATTTTCATTCAATGTGCACAGTCATTTATCACATTCATCGGATTTGAGTCCGACATTCAACATTCAATTGAGTACACATTTTTCATATTCATATACAATTAGGAAGCACTTCAATCCTGAATATCAAACTCCTCGGACCATTAATGTCTAGAATTGTCACAATCATATCAATAACAGTTCAATAACTGAAATTTTAAAAAAATCAATCATAGTAGGAAAACATCTAGGTTAACTCACAGCACACTCCAAATAAGTTATTGCCTTGATGATCTGGCAATGTCTAGACGCTGACGATCAGCTTGTGCTTCTTTAGTCATGCAATACACATATAATTTAAATATTACGAAGTTGATCAATCATATAAACGTTCAATCATGCACATGTATATGTGTCATGTTCAATGCATGCTCAATTGACTTTCCCGAGTATGTATCCTTATTCACAAATCTTAACCATTCATACACCGTAACTTGGATATAACTAGTTTGCAAATTTAGGTTTATACCTTAAGTAAACTTGATTATTCTAAATTCATCACCCATACATTCACCAATCCTTTTCTAGCATTATATATTCACACAATTTCTCAAATCTGATTTATTCATTCCTAAAACATTACTCATATCCTTTGGATCACATTTGTATTCATAAGAACACCTTTATTCTTTAAACACCTCATAATTTCTAGATTTAGATATATTGATATCAAATAATCCATTCCTTAAGTTATAACATCAATTAACGAGCTAAACTTATCAAACACTTAACCAACTAATCCAACGTCAAATTAGGTTCATTTTAAGCCTCAATCAAGTCCAAATGAACCAAAGTAAAGTAACTTATCCTTAGTTGGTTCAACAATCACACAAAACATAAATTTTCAACTTCAAAGCATTGCCCACAATCATGGAGGGCCTTCCCATGATCCTGGGATGAGTGAACCGAGTGTTCACTCTCCAATTTCCTTCAATATCTCCAAATTTTAACACCTGCATACCAAATGCAAAACATCTTCTTAATAGTTCATTAATTATACTTCAATTCCTCATCAATTTCACCTCAAGTCCCAACTCAAAATCATCCATACAACAGCTCATAACCTATTGTCTTTCATGCATTAAAACAAAACAGAAATTATCATTCATTATAATACATGTAATCCTAGTTCTTTCCCATTTCAAGAACACTACACTAGAACCTTTCTTTAGCATAAATTCACCTTCGTTATACTTCAAATCCTGATCTAGTTCATCCATATAACAACCAATAACTCACGATTTTCATACGTCAAGAAAAAAGCATAAAAGTGTCCAAGTCCTTCCATCATATTCCAGCACACTTCGTCATCTACATCATATACAATCCATCCCAATTCAATCATCACAATCTTTCTATTAAAACATGCCATAAAAATCAATACTTTACTTACTTGTTTAGCTTCCAATCCCAGCTCAATTTATCAAGTCTACCCAGCTCTCCATGGATGCAAGATCATCACAAATTCAAGGTGGAAATACATTGGGTTTTTAACAACTAGATGAAGACAAAAAAAATATTGGAGTGGCAAAGTGTTTCGGGAAAAACTCAAAGTTATGAGGGTTAGGTGTGAGTGTCGAAAATGAGAGAAAGAAGAAGATAACATGTAGCAAAAATGAAAGAGAAAATGGTTTTCCATGTATGTGGGTGTTGTGGGGTATAGGTGTATGGTAAGTGTTATTATACTTCTCAAGTAAAGACACATGCTACATGCCTTCTACTTAAGCTACCAAATGTCAGTTAAATACCTAGTCCATTTGTCCCTTAATTTCTAAGCCATTTGTCACTCAATCTCTCATCCATTTATCACTCAATTCTACTACTATGTGTCATTTATTTCTACTGCCATGTGTCAACTTGTTTTGTCACTTGACATTTTTCCTAGTTCAAATATATATATTAATTCATCAATCTCCCAATTGTAAGAATTAATTCCAAATTACTAATTGTAAATCATAAAACCAAAATTCAAGACATAAATGATACACAATCATATCCTAACCATTTTAAGCCTTTCATAACCTCAAATGCTCATAATGTTCCTCTCTACTCCTCGAGTATCCCAGAATATCATCTATGAATACAATCACAAAATGATCTAAGTAAGGTTGGAACACTTTATTCATCAACGCCATAAAAGCTGCCGGAGCATTTGTCAATCCAAAAGGCATCACCAAATATTGTACTAAAATTCAACTTTGTACCAATGCTGTTTATAAATTGCCCTAAAATCTAGAAGTAAATATGGGATATGGTGAGATCATATTGCGGACATGGAATAGGAGAACTTTTCCAATGTGTACCAATATTCCCCATTATGGAAGTATCCACGTAAGTACTTTACTAATATTTAAAAAGGTTAAATACACTCAAACTCTTGTGGTCTGGTCTTTTTTTTAATGCTAATGTTTAGTAATGAGACTTATCTATTAGACAATTTCATTTGTTATGTTATATTTCGTTAATTTTTCATTTATTTATTACTCAAAACAACAAAGTATTAAAATTCTTAAAATCTAATATGACATTGTTTTAGAGCTGTGAATAAAAAGAAAATTAGCAGCATATAAAGTTGCATGATAGCGAAATCATACTAAAGATAAATGATAGTTTTCAAAATAACAACAGTTTCTGTAGGTTAGTTCTATTCAATAGTTTTCAAAATAACAACAGTTTGTGTAGGTTAGTTCTATTCAATTTTCAGTTGTTCGAGCTATGCAAGTTAGTCCATTATTCAAGAGAACATCGGTTTTTATTTTTGGTGTGTAACCTTAACCTTAGTAAGGGAATAAGGTGGTTGGCGTGATGAAGGCTGGACAGACCTTTACTATCGAGCCAATGATTAATTCATGTGGGTTTCTGTTGGGTTTGGCTCCTTAATTTGTCCCATATTGGTTAGGGAGCACATTTGGGGCAAGACTCTTGCCTATATAAGGAGGGTACTGCCTCCTTGGTTATGTGCATCAATACAAAGTCAAAGATTTGTATAACAAATTTTGACTATAGTTAAATTCCTCTTTTGAGATGAGAGTTAGAGAGTTTGTTTTGGGTATTTCTTTGTGGGTGTATTGGGGTATTAGTGAGAGGAAAATTGTGTTATTGTAAGAATTTTTTACATAGTAGATTTTCTTTTCGGTGTCTATGGTTTTTTCTCCAATTTGGGAGTTTCTACATAAGTTCTCTTGTGTTGTTATTATTTCTCTATTTTTTGATATTTTGGTCTATAAAATATTCTTGGGTGTGAGTTTAGGAGGTTTGAATTCCCAACAAATGGTATTAGAGCCAAGATGTGTTTTTCTTGAAAATTCTGAGTATACTCTGTGGTCGTACTTTTGACTAATCTTTCACATCAGAAAAGATTTTCTTGAGAAAGGTTCATTTGGTGCAGTGGAGCTTTGGTGTGGTGGTGTGGAAGTATATGTCTAGAAAAGTTCTGGCTAAGGAAAGATTTGATACTTAAATATGTAAGTTTGTGACCCCCCCTCTTTTTTCTTGGAACTTACCTAGTATACTATTCATTTCTACGATAAAATTCATCAATGTAGAAGTACACAGTAAAAAAATGTCAGGAAATAGGGCTTCGAATCCTGTCAGATTTGAGGTGGAGAAATTCGACGGGAGAATTAATTTTGGCTTGTGGCAAGTGCAAGTCAGGGACAATTTGATTTAGTCGAAGTTACGCAAAGCATTGAAGGCAGGAAAATCCTTGATATCGGTACTACTACTAGTGATACTGGCAAAACTGCTAGTACGGACAAACCTAGTATGAACGATGAAGATTGGGAGGATCTAGATTTGAGAGCGACAAGTGGGATATGACTGTATTTGGCCAAGAATGTCCTTGCGAATTTGCATGGAATATCTGCGGTAAAGGAGCTCTGGAAAAAACTTGAGGAGTTGTATCAAACAAAGGGCGTCTCAAATCGGGTTTACTTGAAGGAGCAATTTCATACACTGCGAATGAGGGAAGGTACTACAATTTTAGATCATTTAAGTGTTCTTAATGGGATCGTCTCTAAACTGGAGGCAATTGGAGTTAATATAGATGGTGAGGATCAAGCTTTGAGACTCATATGGTCTCTTTCATCTTCTTATGAGCACATGAAATCTATTTTGATTCATGGGAAGGATAGTTTTCTCTAAAGAAAAACTCTTTTCAGAAGAGAGAAGACTGGCTGGTGGAAGAAATGTTCCTCCTGAAGACTCAGCTCTGGTGGTAGCTGGATATAGGAAGAAGAAGAACTCCATGAAGAAAAATATAGTGTGCTGGACGTGTGGACGAAATGGGCACGTGAAGAAAAATTGTTCGAGAGGTGGAGCGGGTTCGGCAAATGGAGAGACTGACAATATCGCTAACATTGTCTCTATGGATGATGATTTTGCTATCTAAAAGGGGGCATGTACATCCTCATGGGCATGCCGCTAATCCCAAAGTTGTCATAATAGAGGATGTGTTACTGTTAGCAGGTTTACAAGTTTGCACACGAGCATTAGTTTGACATTGATGCAAGGTGTGTGATGGAATTTATGTTGATGGCTGATGAACTTTCAGGAAAGCCAAACATGGTAGTTGCTCTATAATTTTTCAGCAAGGTTATTTTCAAAATGTGTCGAAGTGAAAGGCTTGGAATTGGTTTATTCTGAGTGGGTATGCTTTTATGATAGAGCATAATGTTGTGAAGCATGATAATTCTCTACATTAAGAGTTATGTTATTTTCAGGAGATCTTCATTAAGGTGGAGTGTAGTTGTGGGATCAGCTAAAGTTGCCAAGGTGGAGATTGTTGAGTTTGACTCCTTAATTTGTCCCACATTGGTTAGAGAGGACATTTGGGGCAAGACTCTTACCTATATAAGAAGGGTGCTATCTCTTTGGTTATGTGCACCAATATAAAGTCAAAGATTTGTATAACAAATTTTAACTCTAGTGAAATTCCTCTTTTGAGTTGAGAGTTGGAGAGTTTGTTTTGAATATTTCTTTGTGGGTGTATAGGGGTATTAGGTGAGAGGAAAAATTGTATGATTGTAAGAAATTTTCACATAGTGAATTTTCTTCTCGGTGCCTGTAGTTTTTTCTTTAGTTTGAGAGTTTCCATGTAAGTTCTCTTGTGTTATTATTGTTTCACTATTTTCTTATATTTTTGTCTATAAAATATCTTTGAGTGTGAATTTGGGAGGTTTGAATTCACAACAGTTTCCAAACTGCTTAAAATTGATTGGAAATGATTTTGTCCATCAGCTTTATAATCAAACTCTTCTTTGGCAACTAGGCGTTTGGCGTGATCGAATGTGACCTGATGGATGGACAGCCGTTACCGCAGACGGTAAACGCAGTGCTCAGTTTGAACACACTCTTCTGGTAAACGTGCTCATTCTGTTTTGTATTATAGGATCACCTTGTATCTCTTTATATCCGATTGATGGGCAGTGGACTGGGTCAAAATAATGTCGTGGTATAATCAATTGAAACGGCGTATTAGTTTCAAGTGTCTTGAATTTATTAATCAACATGATGTTATTTTAACCAATTATATCAAAATGTCGTCGTCTTTTTTAGTGAGGGCGTTTAAGTCACACTTCAGGTCCTTCAGGTCTGAATCCGGTTCCCAAATTCGTTCAACTTGAATTTTTTCGTTGACTTGGGTTGAACCAAACTTAAAATGCCATCTCTGTACTTATGGGGCGGTAAATTTTCATTCTCCTCTTTAACATCTCTTACAGGTTACAGAAACCGGGGTTGAAGTTCTCACAGCGAGGCTTCCTTCGTCGTCTAATGTGTTCCCTTGGCTGAACGCATTGTTGCCTATTTAATATTTGTTCAGGTACATGTAACCATATATTCCATTTGAAAAAGGCCGATAAAAGGGTTGGATGGTGTTCTCAATTTTGATCGAAATTGAAATTGTAATTGGAAGTGAAAAATATAACATTATTAGCATTCTGTTCGAATCATTAACAGTTTAATTTCTGGTCACAAAATTAATTATTTAACGTACTACTATTAGAATTTGGATTGGTTATCCACGTAAATGTTAAGCAGGCAAGGGTTTGCATACCATATTTCCTTTAAAATTTCTAATGTTTCCAAGTTTTTGATCTATTATATTTTGTCACGTAATTTGAGTTTGTAGATGTTCTTCTTTTTTTTTTACTAGTTTGGAAAATAAATAATCGGTGTTCAAAAATTCTTATTAATCAAGTTTGGGTTGGTGGCTTTGGTGGACTTAATTTGATTCTTTGGGATGTAAGATTAAGATATGAGCTGAAATAATTTAGGTTTGATTACAGTTTGAATCAATATTTAAATTTAACTGCATTTTCTTGTGTTAAATTACTATATAAAATTGCATCTTATTTTTTAAAATTATTAATTATTTATTTATAGGAATAAATTTGATAGTTTAAAAAATATTTTTAATCAAAACTAAATCAGCGAATAAAAAATTGCTATTTTAATTGATGTCAAATCATTATATTTAAGAAAAAACGTGTTGCATTGTTAGGTTGGTTAGAATGGAAATTCATCGCGAGGATCATAGAAGGTGATTCAGTTTTCCATATTATAATTTATAGTTTCACTAATTAAATAATAACTTTTTGATAATTTAGCGTTCGTTATTAATAAAATGCTGCGCTAATTTATTTTAATTGTTCGATATGGAATATAAATCATTCTAAAATTTACATTTTAAAATATACATATTCATGAATTTAAATTTTATTCTAAATGTTATTTTATAAACATGAAAGTTTGGAAATATTGTACATAATAAATCTACTCGAAACTACAACATATTCGAAATTGAAATTTAATTTCCAATTTTTACTTTTTAGAATATTGAAAAATTAAATAGTATTAGTTTATTATTGTAAAGTTCTCATAACCAAATCTAGGACTGTTAACAGTATCAGAGTAATATTTATAAGTTCATAAGCAAATATTTATTTTATCAAAAATTTCGTTATATTTTTTCTACAAAGATAAAATTTCGACAAAATCATTTTTTAGAGGAACAGTACAGTAATTATTAATTTTTGTCTTCTATAATCAACATTTATTTATAATTAGGCATTGAAAGGAGTAAGCAATTTTTCATATGGAGAAAAAAAGTTAAAACAAATAAAATTAAATTAATTAAAATTTGATTTAGATGAAAGAAATACTTATGATAAAATCATAAAACGCAATTTGTGTAAATATTAAAAGAATTATTAATTTAGTACTTGAGTTACCAAAATAAACAAAGTTGTATTAGAACTTTTGACTTTTATATGAGTGCCAACTTAAAAATATTAACTTGTTTTATTTATAAAATCTATTTTTAAAATGGAAATGAGTTAAATTAAGTCCAAACCTTATACAATCGAGTTAAGTTTAATCGAATAATTTGAATTCATTCAAATGAACCTATATCCAACATGTGATAATTTAGACATATAAAAAATAAGTCCACGTATTAATAATTATCTATATTATTATATTATATTATATGTTATATTTAATTTGATTAAAATGTTAGTCAAATTTTAGATATAATCGTAGAACAACTATAATTTGTTAAAACATGATAGAAACTAAAATTTTAATGCATAATGGTAATTAAAGATTTTAGAAAGAGCTAGTCTCAAGATATTCTTAAAATAGTTAAACCATTAAATTACTAAAGATAAAAATGCCTTTCTAATTATAATGTAATGTAATGTAATTAATCAAAAACAAAATCGTATAAAATTAATAAATATATTAAAACTAAATTTAAATAACATAAAATTAATATCAGTTATTTATCTTTTCGTCATCCCAATCGGGTCTTTTTTTATAAACTGGGTCAGTCGATTAGTAGACATTTAAGAATTAAGAAAGTCTCTAACTCTAACACTAACACATGACCAACTCCAAGTATTAGTAAGTCATTATAAATTAATGGTAATTTATTAAAAAATTAAAAATAAAAAACAATTTGTTTAATTAAACTTTACTTATTATGAGTATCATCTCATTGAGATTGACAAGTTGATTGTTGATCATAACATACATAGTCCATTCTACCACACGCAAAAAAAGGATATATTTAATAAAAGTTTCAAAACCTTATATTAAAAACTTGGAAATACAATGAAATATAATATTTTACCAACTAGGCCCTGAGTTCTGTATTGAATAACTCAATGTATCGCCGTATACCAATGGCAGCCTGAAACTCTTAGGTAAGAACTAAGAAGTCCCTATTTCCCTCTTAAGTACCTGTGACAGGAGTCCAAAATACCAGAGCAAAAGACAGTAGTATGCTCCTGAAAATCTAGAGTACAAGAGTTAAACCAGTGTCCAAAATATAGGGAATATAAAGAAGCAAAAGACTAAGAGAATCGATTTTTCAAAGCACCGATCAGGTGCATCGGAGCAAGAAAACGAAATTTATAGAAGTACAATTCATCCAATCTTGTGGGCACATCAAAACGCGGTCATTGAATCAATGTCGTCGAGATGTGAGCTCATGAGCTTCCACTCTTGCAAGAAATTGCATAGTAAGACCGTCTCCTTGCACTCGAACTAGTCTTTGTCGTCTATAAATGCCGCTTATTCCGCCGTCATCTCCTCTCCATTTTGAGTCATTTCGATTGCAAACCGCCACAGTTAATAAAAACAAAATTTTAAATCAACGATCATGTCTACTGGGAGTAGGAAAATGAAGTTCATAAAACAGAAGTGCAAATGATCGAATCTTGTGGACGGAGAAGCATCAACAACGCAGTCATATGAAACGATATCTTAGAAAAGTGACCTCACAAGCTTCCAATCTTGCAAGAAGTAGCGTAGCAGAACTCATTCTCTGCAAGAAGTAGCATAGTCGGTAACTAACTTTCGTTGCATTATTTGCATTATTATTATTTTTAATTCTCTCCTTCTTCATTCTTTTCTTATTATTATTATATCTATTTATTTGTTTGTTTCTTCATTTATCCTCCCTTTCTCTCTCTCTCTGGAAAATACATTTCTATAAAATTATAAAATATACAAAAATTAATACCTTGAAAATACACCCATGAGAGGTATTATGATAAGTCTACTTTACATAACTACCAAAGGTAGTTAAGGTGTAGCATTTAAAAAACAAAAGACGATAAAGAGATCTTCTTTTAAGAGAAGAACAAAACTTTCTGTAGATTAAGAAAAGGCAGTACAAGTTCTTTAACCGGTGGAAATTCCAACAAGAATCCAAGTACGTGATTCTTTATTTTATATGCATATGAAATGATCCTGGTTTTATAACATGATTTACGTGATTATGTTGCTTCTTCATATTCTAACAGTCGGTAACTAACTTTCGTTGCATTATTATTATTTTTAATTCTCTCCTTCTTCATTCTTTTCTTATTATTATTATATCTATTTATTTGTTTGTTTATTCATTTATCCTCCCTTTCTCTCTCTCTCGGGAAAATACATTTCTATAAAATTATAAAATATACAAAAATTAATACCTTGAATTTAAACTTTTTCAATTTTATTTAAAAATTTGAAAAATTCAGTCTCTCTTAAAATTCAGGTAGGGATATGAAATGTTAGTCCAACACAATTTAGAGTTGATTTTCAAAAGCATTTATAGTTGGAATTTTATATAAGTGCATGCATAAAATTTTAATTGATAATGCTTTAATTTTCAAGATGAATTATGATACATTTCAGTTTATTGATAACATCATACACATTTAGCTATTTATTTCAAGTTTGTCACCTTCTTTACAATAGGACAATTTAACAAAACTATGGGGAAGAAGAGTGGTCCAAAAGGGAAGAGGAATGCCTCCTCTTCATCTCAACCATTTCATGAAAAGAGAGATCAAATTCGTCCACGTCTCAACCCACTACTATATTTAAATGACCATATGTACGAATAATTCTTTTATGTATTAAATTTATTATTATTTTGTTTTGGGTATTATGAGGTGATTATAATGTAAAATTATCATATTTCAAAATTGACTTTAATCATAATTTTCTATTTTTATATTTGTTGATTTTTAATACTTTTTTTACAATGAGTTAATTTGAAATGTTATAGTTAATTTTTATTAAATATTAAATAGAAATTAATAAATTATTTTAAGGTAATTAATTGATTAATTATTTTGTTTTATTTGTTTCAGGATCTTCATGATGACATCATTCAATATAGTGATTGGTCAACAAAAACAAATATAATATTAAGTGAAGTCCGAGACCAAGGAAATGAAGGTAACTTGTTGTTACATATTTTAATTTTTATATTATAAATATTTGTCTAATTTATTTTTGTTTGTAAATAGTGACTTGTTTAGCGTATGCGATTTCGAGAGTGATTGAAGCAATGTACAATTTTGCAATGAGAGGATCAGGTGCGAAGATTCAAATATTATCTCCTCAAAATTTAATAAATTGGTGTCCCTTTAATTTAAGCATGGGAGGAGCTATAATTAGTCATGTCTACAAATGGATTATGAGCAATCGCCTAGCAACAGAAGCTACAGTGAGATATACAGGTGATAAAAAGATCTTTCATAAGTATTCGAGGAAAGTAAAGGTACAAAACTTACATTTATTTAATAAATACTTATATTTTTAGAAAGTTTATAATCTTAAAATTTGAAAATTTTTATAAATTATTTTTATATATTTTTACTCATACACTTATTGCAATGATTTTTTTAATTTAATAGTTGAGATTTTTAACTCGATATAATTCAGGATCATCAAAGTGTAGGGATAGAGTGTTTCGAAGAATTTGGCACATATGATGATCAATCGGGCAAATCACTTCAACAGGTCAATGAAAGTGCTCTATTAGAGATGATAAACAAATCTCCAGTGGTTGATATTATTCATATATGCCAATCTTTCATCAATTTGAAGAAAGTAAAGAATTTTATATTTTTAATTAATACATAAATGACATTTAAATTAATATTATATAAAATATGTTTATTTTAGGGGATGATATATGCTAGACCTGGTCCTGATGAAACAAAAACAGAATTTCCTGTTGTTATGATCGTGGAATATGGAAATGATAATAGAGGAAATTTTTGGATCATCAAAAATTCTTATGTAAAGGCTTGGGCAAATGAAGGATTCGGAAAAATAATGAGACAATTTAGTTTGCCAAATCCAAAGCATTCTTTGTTTCTCAGCTATTCATATCTTGAGGTATGTTGTTTTTATAAAAGAATATGAAAATAATTATAAAATAATCCATAATTTTGTTAACCTTCAATGTGAATTTATAGATAGAAGTTTTTGAAAATTTTATGAAAGAACAAGAAGAAGAAGCCAAAAGAATTCAATAAAAAGCTGGAGAAGTTGGTTATGAAGACATGCAAGAAATTTAACTCATATCAACTTAAGTACTAATTCACAAATTTTTTATTGATGTTTAAAATATTCTATCATATTCCACTGTACTTTTTCTTGCATAGATGACAAGCATACAGTTCTATTTGTAAACAATTCATTAAAGAAAATCAATACTCAATACTCTTATGTTTTACTTTAGATTATAAATGGCAAAGATAAAATCTCAACAAAATCATTTTTTAGATAACAAGTACAGTAATTATTAATTTTTGTCTTCTATAATCAACATTTTATTTATAATTAGGCATTAAAAAGAGTAAAGAATGTTTCAATGGAGAAAAAAGTTAAAAAATAAAATAAAATCTAGTGTAGGTGAAAGAAACACTTCTGATAACTTCATAAAACGCAATTTATGTAAATATTGAAAGAACTATTAATTTAGTATTTGAGTTACCAAAATAAAAAAATTTGTATTAGAACTTTCAACTTTTATAAGCCTCGAGTGCCAACTTAAAATTATTAACTTGTTTTATTTATAAAACCTATTTTTAAAGTGGAAATGAGTTAAATTAGGTACAAACTTTATATGATCAGTTAAGGTTAATCGAATAATTTGAATTCATTCAAACGAAAATATATCTAACATGTGATAATTTAGATAAAAATAAGTCTATGTATTAATAATTATCTATAATTTGTATTAATATATTATATTGTATTATAAGTTATCGTAAATTTAATTTGATTAAAATGTTATTGTCAATTTTTAGATATAATCGTAGAACAACTATAATTTGTTAAAACATGATAGAAACTAAAATTTTAATGCATAATGGTAATTAAAGATTTTAGAAAGAGTTAGTCTCAAGATATTCTTAAAATAGTTAAATCATTAAATTACTAAAGATAAAAATGCCTTTCTAATTATAATATAATGTAATGTAATTAATCAAAAATAAAATCGTATAAAATTAATAAATATTTTAAAACTAAATTTAAATAACATAAAATTAATATCAGTTATTGTTCTTTTTGCCATCCAATCGGGTCTTTTTTCATAAACTTGGTCAATCGACTGGTAGAAATTTAAGAATTAAGAAAGTCTCTAATCTAACACTAACACATGACCAACTCTAAGTATAAGTAAGTCAATATAAATTAATGGTAATTTATTAAACAATTAAAAATAAAAAAGAATTTGTTTAATTAAACTTTACTTATTATGAGTATCATCTCATTGAGATTGACAAGTTGATTGTTGATCATAACATACATAGTCCATTCTACCACCCGCAAGAAACGGATATATTTAATAAAAGTTTCAAAACCTTATATTAAAAACTTGGAAACGCAATGAAATATAATATTTTACCAATTAGGCCCTGAGTTCTCTATTGAATAATTCAATGTATCCCCGTATACCAATGGCAGCCTGAAACTCTAAGTAAGAACTAAGAAGTCCCTATGTCCCTCTTAAGTAGCTGCGACAGGATATTAGAATATATATGGCGCCAATATATTTATTTTACGGTTATCTATGTTTGCTTTCTGTTTTGGAGTTTGTTTTATCTATGGACAGAGTGCTAAGTGATGTATTGGCATACAAAGGTAGTGGTTGAGTAAGACGATATAACCCTTTAACTTCTTCGGCTAGTCCAATCTTCTTCCAGGAAAACGTGTCCTGAATGAGGCAACAATTGGACTTGAAAATTAAACAAGAAGCAGAATCCTGAAGCAACTTGCCAGCTGAAATAAGATTGAATTGAAAAGTTGGCACATACAACACGTCTGTCAATATTAGATCAGATGAAACCTTAATAATTCCAACATGTGTTGCTGGCATACTATTACCATTTGGAAGTCGAATTAATGTGTTACGTAGAGGCTTACAACTGGTGTAATATGCAAGTGTACAAGTAACATGGTCAGTGGCTCCAGTGTGAATAATCCAAACATGCTTACCACGAGTTTCAATCCAACTACTGAGCTGAAAGGTAATCATCTTACTGCTCTTTTGCGAGGTCTGTTGTATTAGAATATCTATGGCGCCAATATATTTCTTTTACGGTTATCCATGTTTGCTTAGGGTGAAATGATAGGCTCCTGTGGTTGTTGAAGCAAAGTAAAAGTCTCACATATTGCTCTTCAGTTAGACCTACCTTTGACATATCAACTTGTGCATCCACAGTAGAAGTTGTATCAACTGCTCCACGTGAGATAGGATTTATTTCTTCACTGTTTTCACTTTGCAACTGTACTGCATTTACATTCTGCATTATTTTCACCTTCTTTTTTGGATGACCAGGAGGATATCCATGCTTCTTATAACATACATCAATGGTGTGCCCTGTATATCCACAAAAGCTGCACATAGATTTCTTTACTACTTGACTTCCTTGAAAATTCTTCTTAGGATATGAATTATCCACTTGCTTTCTAGAATAGCCTCCACTGAGGAAAACACTAGGCTCTGCAATTTGTACAACAACTCCCCCAGAAAATTGTCTCTCTTGTTGTATAACCATTGAAAACACTTTATTGATCTTTGGTAATGGATCCATTAACATGATTTGTGAACGCACATTCGAAAAATTGTCATTTAATCCTCTAAGAAAACTGATTATTTGATCACTTTGATTATAAATCTTCGTCTTCTCAAGAAGTAGCAAGAAGTAGCGTAGCAGAACTCATACTTTGCAAGAAGTAGCGTAGCCGGTAACTAACTTTCGTTGCATTATTTGCATTATTATTATTTTTAATTTTCTCGTTCTTCATTCTTTTCTTATTATTATTATATCTATTTATTTGTTTATTTATTTATTTATCCCCTCTTTCTCTCTCTCTTGGGCAAATACATTTCTATAAAATTATAAAATATACAAAAATTAATACCGTGAATTTAAACATTTTACATTTTATTTAAAAATCAGGAAAAAAATTTAGTCTCTCTCAAAATTAAGGTAGGGATATGAAATGTTAGTCCAACTCAATTTAGAGTTGACTTTCAAAAGCATTCATAGTTGAAATTTTATATAAGTGCATTCATAAAATTTTAATTGTTAATGCTCTAATTTTCAATGTGAATTATGATACATTTCGGTTTACTGATATCATCACACACATTTAGCAACTTATTTCAAGTTTGTCACCTTCTTTACAACAGGATAATCGAACAAAACTATGGGGAAGAAGGGTGGTCTCCATAAGGGAAGAGGCATGCCTCCTCTTCATCTCAACCATTTCATGAAAAGAGAGATCAAAAGGATAATTTGTCCACGTCTTAACCCACTGCTTTATTTAAACGACCATATGTATGAATAATTCTTTTATGCATTAAATTTATTATTATTTTGTTTTGGGTATTATGAGGTGATTATAATGTAAAATTATCACATTTCAAAAATGACTTTAATCATAATTTTCTATTTTTATATTTGTTCATTTTTTTTATAATAAGTTAATTTGAAATGTTATAGTTAATTTTTATTAAATATTAAATAGAAATTAATAAATTATTTTAAGGTAATTAATTGATTAATTACTTTTTTTATTTGTTTTAGGATCTTCACGATGACATCATTCAATATTGTGATTGGTTAACAAAAACAAATATAATATTAAGTGAAGTCCGAGACCAAGGAAATAAAGGTAACTTGTTTTCACATATTTTAATTTTAAGGAAATAAAGGTAACTTGTTTTCACATGTTTTAATTTTTATATTATAAATACTTGTCTAATTTATTTTTATTTGGAAATAGTGAGTTGTTGGGCGTATGCGATTTCGGGGGTCATTAAAGTAATGTACAACATGGCAATGTGAGGATCAAGTGTGAAGACTCAAATATTATCTCCTCATAATTTAATAAATTGTTGTCCCTTTAATTCAAGCGTGGAAGGAGCTATAATAAGTCATTTTCAGAAATGGATTACGAGCAATCGCTTAGCAATAGAAGCTACAGTGAGATATACAGGTAGCCAAAAGATCTTTCATAAGTACTCGAGGAAAGTAAAGGTACGAAACTTACATTTATTTAATAAATACTTATAATTTTAGAAAGTTTATAATCTTAAAATTTAAAATTTTCTATAAATTATTTATATTTTTTTTACTCATACACTTATAGCAATGGTTTTTTTAATTTATTACTTGAGATTTTTAACTCGATATAATCCAGGATCATCAAAGTGCAAGGATAGAGTCCTTCGAAGAATTTGACACATATGATGATCAATCAGGCAAACTACTTCAACGAGTCGATGAAATTGCTCTATTAAAGATGGTTAGCAAATCTCCTGTGGCTGGTACTATTCATATATGCCAATCATTAATTTTATATTTCTAACTAATACATAATGGTATTTAAATTAATATTATATAAATATGTTTATTTTAGCGGATGATATATGCTAGACTTGGTCCTGATGAAACAAAAATAGAATTTCATGTTGTTATGATCGTGGGATATGGAAATGATAAGAGAGGAAACTTTGGTATCATCAAAAATTCCTATGGAAAGGCTTGGGCAAATGAAGGATTCAGAAAAATAATGAGACAATCTAGTTTGCCAAATCCAAAGCATTCAATGTTTCTCAACTATTCATATCCAAAGGTACACTGATTTTATAAAAGAATATGAAAGAACAAAAAGAAGAAGCCAAAAGAATTTAAGAAGAAGCTGGAGAAGTTGGTTATAAAGACATGCAAGAAATTTAACTCATATTAACTTAAGTACTAATTCACAAATTTTTAAGTTTTGATTGATGTTTAAAAGCTTCTATCATATTCCACTATACTTTTTCTTGCAGAGGTGACAAAGCATATAGTTTTGTTTGTAGACAATTCATTAAAGAAAATCAATACTCAATACTCTTATGTTTTACTTCAGATTATGATTGGCGAAGATAAAATCTCAACAAACACTACAAGAAAACTGTCATTTTGTGACCTAAAATAGCGACGAAAAA
>JANQAP020000092.1:947774-957799 GCA_026874005.2 Erythroxylum coriaceum
AACTGCTTCCCTTTGTACTTATTCACCAGCCAGCTCAATGCTTCTTTTACACCCACTGCTTCCGCCATAAGAGGGCTGACCATCTTTTTGATCGATTTTGACATACCTGCAATGAAGTCTCCTTCTGCATTTCGTAAGACGCATGCCATTCTGGACTCATGCGTGTCTAGATTGAAGCTTGCATCTATGTTGCACTTGAAAGTTGTTTGTTTTGGAGCTTGCCAGTTGGAGCATAAACTCTTGCTTGTGTGATCCACACTTCTTGTCATGACATGTCTCCACTCTTCAAGCAACTGTCTTGCAGATCTCAGCGTTGTGGCAGCTGAGATTTTCTTTCTGTCCCACACGTATCTATTCCTGTCCAACCATATTTGCCACATAGCTGCCATTATGAGTGCTTCCTTCTCCTTATTCTGTGATTGACTTACCGCCTTCAAGACTTCCTTCATATCGACTTGTGTTGTATCAAAATGAATGTTCATCATCGACCAAATTTCTTGGGCTACGGGGCATTTTATAAATCTATGCAGTGTTGTTTCCGAGTCCTGCTGACAGATTGGGCACGTTGGCACGTCCACTGCTCTCCTTTTGCTCAGGTTCTCCATAGTTGGCAACAAATTTTGTCCCATTCTCCAGCTGAAATTCCGTATCTTCGGTGGTAGCTTCAAATCCCATATCCACTTCCATAGTAGTTCATCATTCCCTGCATTTCCGTCCTCCTCTATTGTCTTTGTTAGCTGCTGGTATCCAGATTTAACTGAATACATCCCGTTCCTCTCCCACCACCACAACCAACCGTCTTCTTCATCTGCATCCGGAATAAATAAGGCTTTGACGTGGTTGATATCATCCTGTCCCAGGAGTTCTGCGAGTGTGTCCTCATCCCATTCACGTGAATCGTGTCTAAACAAATCACTCACATAAACTTGGTCAATGCCTGTGCTATTTGGAGATTGAATAAATGGGTTTTCTGGCCTAGGTAGCCAGGGGTCTTCGAAAACAGAAATGCTTGTTCCAGATCTCACACGTTTCAGGCATCCCAATTGTAGCACCTTCCTAGTAAGGGCGTTTAAGTCTGTACATGTAACCATATATTCCATTTGAAAAGGGCAGGCAAAAGGTTTGGATGGTGTTCTCAATTTTGGTCGACATTGAAATTAAGACTTGATTGAATTAAGATGACTAAGAAAAACTTTTAAGGACGATGATCCGAGCAAAAGAAAATTGACACGAAAGTCCTAAACAGGTTATGCTTCTTCACACTTTTTCGCCTTCGACCTTTTCACCGAGATGCAGACATCTTTTACTTTGACTTGACGCGAACATTAACCTGCCAAATCCAATGTTCCTCATTGGTGGCTTTTGACTTATAATCTTTTTTATAATTCTTTAATAACAAAAGGGTTGTTTAATATTGCAAGCAATTGTTACATTACTAATATAATTTGAACGTTCAACGCATGAACAGTACAAGCAAGCATGGTCTTAGCTGTGCTCGACATTGAAACCAAAGATTTGTGTTTATTTTTATAATTTAGGTGAATCGTAACTTAGGCTAAGGTACAGCATCAATTTATAATACTTGACATTTGACAAGTGAGTTAGGTAGGCATGCATGAAAAATGTTATATCTCTACCATTACAAAAATAAAATATTCCAATTTAAATTGCAGTTGTTTTTAATTTCGATAATTCAAATTAATATATGTTCGATTTGTGGATATTAAATAAGTAAAATTTATTATTGAATTTTAAATTGATAATTTAATTAATTCTCAATAAAATAATAATAATTACAAATTTTCTTTTTAGAAAATTTACTGAATATCAAATCTCAAAATTTTGACTAGTTTTAAAAATAGATTAATAATATCCTAACCAGATCATATGCAATAATAATCATGTTTATATTAATATTTGATTTGATTCTTTTTTAACTAAATTAAAATTTTCAAGTTGAATTATTTGAAACTTTATTAATTTCAAAATTTTCCGGTAAAATTAAAACAAAAGATACATGGAAAATGCTTATAATTTGATTTTAAAAAAACAAATATCAAACTCCAAAATAAAAATTAGGAATACAACCTTATACTCTCTAACCTTTTAGTTCGGATTTCAACTTTTAGGTTTGATTTATTTTAATAATTTTTGTTGTTAAAAATTAATCAATTTATTAATTAATCGGTTAATTATTGCAAATTAATAAGTTCTTTTAAATAAAAAATCAATTATTGATCATTTAACAATCTTTTTTTGTTCAATTAAATTTCAAAATTTTCAATAAATAAAGATAATTTATTTTGATCATATTTCAATTTCTTTAATTTTAATTAATCTTTAGTTAATTTGTAACAATTGAATATTGTTACATGCCTTAGCGTCTCACGAGTCAAATATTGTTGACCAAGGCAGATTTTGTTTTTTAGCCATGTTAGGCCAAAAATCTTCAAATGTGTTATGGTAAGATTTTCATGAAAGAAGATTGCGGAGAGATTGAAGGAATTTGACAAAATATGTTTGGACGGAAGCTCAAGTTTTGCACTATAAATAAGAGATTTAAATTGTTGAGTCCCTTAGTGCCAAAAACAACACAAACCCTCTCATTCTTTCTTCAGTTCTTTTCTGTATATTTGATGAGGTTTTAAAAGCTTTTTATTCCAGCTTTTGTATATGTATACATTCTTCACATATTAGTAAAATTGCTCATCCTCCTATCATAGATGTAAGTCACAATGAACGAATTACGTAAATTCTTGTATCCTGTCCCATTTATTTTGCCTCTTCTTTATCTTTCGTTATTAAAATTCGAGTTATTAAATTTAACCGATATCCAATCTAATAAATATTTTCTTTAACAAATATTAATTAAACCTTTTAAACTTTAAATATTTTATATTACTTGATCAACTTCTTGTTCAAATTTTAAACCATTGAATACAAGCATCAATTGGTAGCTGATAGCTGTTGGCCTTTGGTGCCACGAAACGACAACAAAGATTGGAGTCGTTTGAGAAAACCGAAGTTCACTTCGAAAGTAACATTTTATTTTGTACAAACAAAAAACAAATAAATCAGTAAATTACTAAATTTTAGTGAACTAAGAAATTATATAATGAAAAGATAGAGAAAAATAAAAATGAAAGGTAGAGCATTTCCGAAACTCTACCCATAGTCAACGGTGGAGATCGAGCTAACTATCTGAATCTAACGGTCACGATTTCCTGCCTGTCCTTTTACAAGTTAGACGAGAAGGAGGCGACTTGAAGATCAGGAGTTGTTGGCTCTCTTCATTTTCATTTTAAAAACAACAGCCATTGAAGAACAGTAAGGTCACTGAGACAGAGGTTACAAGCAGTCCAAAGCGAAAATGGCAACTTCCTCTCTCACTCTATCTCAAGCACTGTTGGCTCGAGCCATCTCTCACCACGTCTCGGTTCAGTCGTCTGACCAGCACCGCCTCTCACCGGCGACTACCCTCTCCCTCCCTTCTTTTTCCGGCCTTAAATCTACCACATCATTTGTCTCCTCCTCTTCCTCTTCCTCTCGCCGCCGCCGTCTTCCCCATGCTAGAAGTCAGAGCCAAGTGCGGGCCGCCGCCGTTGAGACACTCGACGCAACCGCTGAGACTTCGTTGGTTGAGAAGTCTGTTAATACCATTAGATTCCTTGCTATTGACGCTGTTGAGAAGGCCAATTCAGGTCACCCGGGTCTGCCTATGGGTTGTGCTCCAATGGGTCATATTTTGTACGATGAAGTTATGAGATACAACCCGAAGAACCCTTATTGGTTTAACCGTGATCGCTTTGTTTTGTCTGCTGGACATGGGTGTATGTTGCAGTATGCTTTGCTTCACCTTGCTGGTTACGATAGTGTTCTGGTGAGTTTCTATGTATTGTTCTTGTTTTGTTAAATGTTTTGAGCTTCGAGTTTTTTGAAATCCTATTGTTATCTTGCTGCATGTATAAAGTTATAGTGGTTATAGTCGGATCCTACAATTATACAGTGCTGAAGCTTATTTGTGTTGGTTGAACTTGAATCAATAGGAGGAAGACTTGAAACAATTCCGTCAGTGGGGAAGCAAGACGCCGGGACACCCAGAGAATTTTGAAACTCCTGGTGTTGAAGTTACTACTGGTTAGATGATAGTTGCAGTGATGCTCTTGCTTTTATGTAGATTTAGTTTCTGTTAGTGGCAATAAAGCATCGACTCTTTTTTCTACATAGGTCCTCTTGGACAGGGTATAGCAAATGCTGTTGGATTGGCACTTGCAGAAAAGCACCTAGCTGCACGCTACAATAAACCAGATGCGGAGATTATTGATCATTACACGTATTGGATCTGTCTTTTTATCATTACTCAATGATCTTCTGTTTGTTGGTTTGTTACTGTACTAAGTGTATGATTGATTTGGTATAGATATGTTATATTGGGAGATGGTTGTCAAATGGAGGGGATCTCGAATGAAGTGAGTTCCCTTGCTGGACACTGGGGGCTCGGGAAGCTCATTGCATTTTATGATGACAATCACATCTCAATTGATGGTGACACAGAGATTGCATTCACCGAGGATGTTGGCGCACGTTTTGAGTCTCTTGGATGGCATGTTATTTGGGTGAAGAATGGAAACACTGGCTATGATGATATTCGAGCTGCCATCAAGGAGGCAAAGGCTGTCAAAGACAAGCCCACAATGATCAAGGTTAGATGGTTTCTCTTTCATGCTGCTGATGAGTTAAGAGCGCAAGTGAAATGAAAGAAAAGTCAATTGTGGAGTTGATCATTGGGTTAGACATTATTAGGTTTATGTATCTGCATGTTTTAAGTTATCATTGTTGTTTGATCAGTGATATTATTTCACTGATCTTTTTCTATTCTTTCAGGTGACTACAACCATAGGTTATGGATCTCCTAATAAGGCAAACTCTTACAGTGTACATGGGAGTGCACTGGGTGCCAAGGAAGTTGAAGCAACAAGGAAGAACCTGGCATGGCCATATGAGCCTTTCCATGTTCCAGAGGATGTTAAAAAGTAAGCTTTCTAATATGTTACTTTCATATTCATTTAACTGTCAATTTCTTTTTTCTGAGGAAATGCTGCATTTGATAATAATCAAACTCTGTCCCTTGCAACCTTGTTTTAAGGCATTGGAGCCGCCATGTGCCCAAGGGTGCTTCTCTTGAAGCAGAATGGAATGCCAAGTTTGCAGAATATGAGAAGAAGTATCCAGAGGAGGCTGCAGAGTTGAAGTCTATCATCACTGGTGAGCTACCTGCTGGTTGGGAGAAAGCACTTCCGGTGAGTAGAGACTTCTTTATATTAGGATCACGTAATCTTTTTAACGAGGGTACGTGAAGACAAGCATGTTTTCTATTTTCTGCATCTGATGGACTTTAGGCTGCCTTAGTTATCTACCTATGATTTTTCTTTTATAAAAAAGAGTCGATGCTTTATTGCCACTAACAGAAACTAAATCCACATAAAAGCAAGAACATCACTGCAACTGACGAGGGTAAATGAAGACAAGCTTGTTTTTTATTTTCTGCATCTAATGGACTTTAGGTTGCCTTAGTTATCTACCTATGATTTCACTTCTGTTTTCAGTAAGTGGGCAAACTGTTTAATCAGGATTGGGGTTTACTTTCTTGATCTATTAGTTCAGGAGACCTTGCGGAATCTGTTAGTGGATCAGTTGCGCACCTGGAATGGCAATCATTTACCTAATACTTTCTTTTTCTTCAAATTTCCAGACATACACTCCTGAGAGTCCGGCAGATGCAACCAGAAATCTGTCTCAACAAAACCTTAATGCCCTTGTGAAGGTCCTTCCTGGTCTTCTTGGTGGCAGTGCTGACCTTGCCTCTTCCAACATGACCTTACTGAAAATGTTTGGAGATTTCCAAAAAGACACTCCTGAAGAGCGCAATGTCAGGTTTGGTGTCAGGGAGCATGGAATGGGAGCCATCTGCAATGGCATTGCTCTTCATAGCCCTGGCCTGCTTCCATATTGTGCAACCTTCTTTGTTTTCACCGATTACATGAGAGCTGCAATAAGAATATCTGCCTTGTGCGAGGCGGGAGTGATCTATGTTATGACCCACGATTCAATAGGTCTTGGGGAGGATGGACCGACTCATCAGCCAATTGAGCATTTGGCAAGCTTCCGTGCAATGCCAAACATTTTGATGCTCCGCCCAGCTGATGGAAATGAAACTGCTGGTGCATACAAAGTTGCTGTACTTAACAGGAAGCGGCCCTCTATCCTTGCCCTATCTAGACAAAAGCTACCCCAACTACCTGGAACCTCCGTTGAAGGAGTTGAAAAGGGTGGCTACATTGTTTCAGATAACTCTTCGGGTAATAAGCCTGATATCATTTTGATTGGAACCGGTTCTGAATTGCCCATTGCTGCTGAAGCTGCCAAAGCCCTCCAAAAGGAGGGCAAGGCTGTCAGAGTTGTTTCCTTGGTGTCATGGGAACTCTTTGAAGAGCAATCAGATGCCTACAAGGAAAGCGTGTTGCCAGCAGCTGTCACTGCCAGGGTTAGCATTGAAGCTGGATCAACATTTGGGTGGGAAAAGATTGTTGGAAGCAAAGGTAAGGTCATTGGAATTGATCGATTTGGGGCTAGTGCACCTGCCGGTAAGATCTACAAGGAATTCGGTCTCACTGCAGAAGCTGTTATTGCAGCGGCCAAAGAACTTAGCTAGGTTTGAGGAACTATGATTTTGTCGAAGTTCAAGTTTGGATTGGAAGATTCAACGAAGAGAGACAATACACAGAGGACTTTTCTCATTATTGATCTCTTTTGTTTTAATAAAAGCAAAATCACATTCCCTTCTGTTGTTTATAAGTGATCAATGGAGCAACATAGATCAAAAAGAAAGAGTTGGTTGATGGAGATTCTTAATTTTGTAATAACTCTAGTACCTGCTTTCATTTTTCTGGCGATTTTTAATCTTAAGCAGAATTAGAACACTCCGACTCCCTATTCTGATTTTCGCTTTCTATCGTGTTGGTGCTTGAAACTGCAATGTCCCATCAAGTGGACTCCATTTTTGGTGTGGATTGAGATACTTGATCTTGTCTATAACGAGCTTCTTCAAAATGGTCACTTCTGTTTCTGTTGGTGTAGATAGGGTCTTTGAAAAGTTAGGTCCCTACCAGGAACTGAATTGCATTGGCCAATTCAATCTATTATTGCTTGGTATAGGATTCACGAAATCATAGGTTTTGTTTGTCACAAGTGGTCCACTTGTGGGTAGAGGAAAAGAAAGCTATTGATCTACAACTAAGTTTGTGGTTGTTGGGGCTCATCTTCATCTCACTCTATCCATATTGTCCTCTTCTGCTAAAAGTTTGCTGGAGATACCGTTAGTTGCCGGTTTTCCATATCGAGTATATTCATTTCTAGTGTAACATACTAATATACTGTCATATTCTGTTTCAGTCTCACTTGGCAAATCTACTCGACGATGTTACTTGAGTAGAGTTATTTCAGGGGGGTTGGACCAGCCTGGTCCTGTTAGGGTGTTCCAACCCTGCGCTACTTTATCTTGTTCATATGCTTGTATGAACTTTACATAAATATATAGATTAGATTTAATAGAATAAGGTAAGAATTGGTTAACT
The DNA here is from genome assembly GCA_026874005.2 of Erythroxylum coriaceum. Taxonomy (NCBI): domain Eukaryota; kingdom Viridiplantae; phylum Streptophyta; class Magnoliopsida; order Malpighiales; family Erythroxylaceae; genus Erythroxylum; species Erythroxylum coriaceum. The sequence continues at coordinate 955,409 of JANQAP020000092.1, forward strand.
GTAACAGAATATTTGATTCATATTTTAGGATCACTTATGAAGTGAGTAAGAAAAGTCAGATTGAGTTTCAAATCGGATTAAGTTTGAAAATTTTAAAAAAGTTTGAAGCATTATTAGCTTGGTTTTTTCTAATATTTCAGGTGAGCTCATACTATTTCTCAAGCTTGAAATTTGAAAAGTTTTAAAAATCAACAATTCAAAGATTTCTTAATCAGATTCGATATTTTAAAATATTTTGATGTCGGATTAAACTTTATAAACTTTAAGCACATCATTTGCCTAATCATATATCCTTGAAAATTAAAAAGATACAAAGCAAATTAACATAACTCTTACATAATGTTGACATGCACAATTTAAAAAATGATGAGCAGACGTATGCAACATAGCAGATATAAAAAGAACTTTACAGCTTTTCTAAATATATTTGTCTTTTATATATATATATATATATATATATGTATATATGTATATATATTTTTAATAATTTTTCTTTTAAATTTGTATCAACTCACAATGATTTGTATTTTTTATTAATAGACATGGGCACCGTATCAGATATTTTATTTGGTTTTGTTTTATTTTATTTATTTATTTACTTTTTAAATTTTATTTTCATACTCTTTTAATATATCAGTTTTCATATCTACTCTTATAATTTGCATCACTTGTTTATTATCACATTTACATATGGGTCTATCAGAAATAGTCTCTCTACTATGTAGGGATAAGGTTGCGTACTCTTATAATTTGCATCACTTTTTTATTGTCATATTTACTGCCGATCGAAAATAGTCTCTCTATTATATAAGAATAAGGCTGCGTACTGCCAAATTTTTTTAAACTATGCTTTATTGCAAAATTTTGGAATACGAACATAAAAAAGAAGTACGTCCAACTCTTTTTTATACATACAGTTTAAAGTGCACTACTGATAGCATTTCCAATTACAATCGGGAATGACAATGAGTTGGCTACTTTTTATAAAGTGATTTAAGGTTCAGTTTGAAATTCAGTCAAACCATTTTAAAGTGATATTTTTTTAATTTAATTTTTTAAAAATTGAAATTGTTTTCATTATAAGTTTATAAATTTAGGGGCCGTTTTTGTTTTTTTGGTTATAGTTTTTAGTTTTAGTTTTTATTTTTCTTTCAAATAAAAACAAAAACATGTTTTATTTGTAATATTAATGTAGTTATATTTAATCTCTTATATAATATTTATTAATAAATTACAAATAAAATTATTTTTTAAATAAATAATTAAAAAATTAAATTAAAATTTATATTGATTTAATTATTTGATCAAAATTTATTTGAAATTTATATATTTTAAAGGTATTTTAAATTTAATTACATTTATTAATAATTATTTAATTTAATTATAAAAATTAAATAAAATTATTAAATAAAATTAAATTATTCATAGTTTTTATTAATAATTAATTTAAATTAAATAAACATATAATATTAAATTAAATTATTCATAATTCTTATTAATAATTAATATATCAAATAATCAAATAATATATATTTAGTTGATACTAAACTAGATTATAAAAAAACAAAAATACCGAATTTAAGTTTTATTCAAATTTCATTTGAATCAAATCTTACTTATTAATTTTAGGCGAGTCCGAGGGATGCCGACTAATATTACCATTCCTAATTCACAGTTGGTGTGGCGGGACGAGGATTCCATTTTTATCCTAAAATGTAATGCACGTCGGTAGGTTGGCAAAAAATCAGTTTTAAACCAAACTGATTCTCAATAATTTGGACAAAAGTAAAACTTTTATGACCCTAAGTTGGTTTGAAATTAATTTTTTTTACCAAGCTAACCTGGAATTGAATCAGAATGGAAAACACCCAACTCAATTCGGAATTGGTTTGCTCGATTTTAACTAATAGCAAAGAGTCATTAAATTACACAATCTTTTTCTTATGTCTTTTTCTCTGTAAAATCAATCAAAAAATTATAGTAAAGAAAGCTAAATTATGGTTGTCTAGTTAAAGTTCAAACTAAACAAGTGGTAAGTCTACAACCAAATTCAAAAAAACAAAAATACAACCATCAAATTCAAAGTCTCCCATAAAATTATAACAAGAAGCCACGAGGCACAAACATTATACTAAATCTAAAACCAGTAAACCACATTATTCATACTATAAATTCAAACCAAATAAAACATGCAAGAAATAACAAATCTTTCTTCGTCAAACTCTTTATATCTCACTCTTCATGTCCTAAAGACTCCATAATTTGAGGGAAAAAATAAAAGATAACACAAATTAGTTAATGTGTATATAACAATCAAAACTTAATACAATAAATTAGAATAAAGTGATGATTTTTTTGAAACAATGATTTTTTTGACTTTTTTAAATTTAA
>JANQAP020000092.1:1037179-1048616 GCA_026874005.2 Erythroxylum coriaceum
TATAATTTTAAATTTATATGACTAATAATATATTTTTTAATTATTTATACAACAATTAATAATTTATTAAATTAATGAGCTTTTTAGTCATTTTATCTCTTTTCAGCAACCGCAACTGCACTTGCCAAACACCTATTTTCACTTTCAACAGTTACTAAAACAGCAATCGCAAATACATAAATACTTATTGAGAATAAGTACTTATCATTTCAACAGGTTGTTCACTGCCACCGCTTCCCAAAATAATCCTTAGTTTGACAGTCATGCATGACTTCCAGGATAAGACCTGACTGCATCAAGCTATGCCCCGCTAACAGCAGCTAGCTGGCATTTTAATGGCCATATAGCTAAGCAAGTGCAGCTATTTTGTTATCCATGATTTGTGAATGAAAGCAGAGACTTCGTAAAAATTGAGATGGGAACAAAGGAGATGAAGGCCTGGATAAAAAGATTGGAAGATGATTACAAATTATGATGGCTGAAATTGGTAAATATCCGATGGACTGAAAATTTATACTAGTATAGCTTTGTAGTTGGTGTGAAAAGCGGGAAAGGAACTTCTTTGGGTGAAACCCCAAAAACAGTAAAAATGCAGTGGTCCCTTAGCGCTCCTCGTCGCTTTTTTTCACTCACTCGTCTCTGACATATAGGGCTCGATCAAAGTGTTTGTAGTGGTAGTCGAAGCTCAGAGACAATGTCCCATCCCTCTCTTCCTCGGAGTGATATATATGTAAATTTTTCATAAAGAGAGATTTTAGAGAGTACATGATGTTCATGGCAAAATGCAAAGCTATCAACAGTAGAATCTGTGACTCTGCTGTGCATGTCTGCGTGTCTGCTTTTATCAGCAGTCACTGCTGAATTTACTTACTCGACCACCTTCTCACTCGCACATTTATTAACCGCATGAAAAGTTTCAAAAGAGAGATTCTTTAATTAGACAATCAAACTAGCACTTCCAACATTAAATACTATAATGCATTGAAAACTTGGTTTTCACTGTACTCTTTGTCTTCATCCTCTCTTACTCCACTCTCTCTCATACATATTATAGACATGCATTAATTAACTAGAAGAATACAGTACCACGACCATCCCAATTGTCATTCAGTAGATTGTCATTTTTGTTCCAACTATTATCATAATCATCGTATTCTTCTTTTTCAACTTCACATATCTCGATTGTATGAGGAGCATGGCCATCTCCAAATGCACGAACATGATCCTTTAGAGATCTCTTATGTTTAAAATCAGATCCACAAATGCAAAACCAAAGCTTACCACAATTTTTCTCGTGTGTTCTCCAATCACCTCGAACTGCAAATGGCTTCCCACATCTTCTACATTCAAATGGTTTCACTCCGTGCTTTCTCTTGTAATGTGTCTGTAGGGTCCTGAAATCCTTCAATGGCTTCGATCCTGGGTGCTCTATGTTGTTCTTGCAGCCCTCAGCGCAGCAATAGCAAGGCAATCTAAGCAAAGAAGATGCTGGTTTTGTTCCTCTTAGCGACTCCGGTCCCTTGCGATATTGTGAACCATGTCCCCACATATGCATCTAGAGTTCCAGTAACAACATAAAAGGCGGATAATAAGAATGAACAAAAAAAAGTGTACTTAAAAACATCAAACTAAAAACATACAGAAGTCCAAACGTATTACCCAAAAAATATAAAGATAGAAGATTACACACTTGGGTGCTTTTTAACAATGAAGATATGTGTGTTTCCGGAGTTGGAAGACGTTATGATAGTGCGTTAAAAAGGTAGAATTCTCAAAATGAAAGAGGTCGATGATAATCATTGAGAGACCTGCATGTTGTTGTATCTATTGAAAGTCTTGTTGCAGACAGTGCAAGGAAACTGTGTCGGGCAGACAAGTATTTGTGCGGGGGAAGGAATCCAGTACTGTCCTTTAGCCAGCTGAGGATCAATGTGATTGTTGATGCTAGTGGTAGCTCCAGGTTCTGAAGGACGGAGATGAAGAGCAATAGTTGCACCATTCCCTTTAACAGGGTCTTTGTGAACATCATTCGGAAGCTGGTTCGAGGAGAGATGATGATAAGTAGAGATTGTATTGCTGTATTGTCCAGGAGGACCAAGAGAAAGAAAGAGGGAATCTTCATATTCTTGCTCATGATCGCCTTCTAAAAAGGCACTTCCGCCGGAGGACATGCAAGAAGAGGAATGAGCTTGCATGATTGTTATGCAAGATTGCAGGCAGGCAGGCAAGCTGGAGAGACACAGAGATACGGTCTCTCAGATTTGTAGGAGAAAACAAGAAAGACAAGTATAGATCACTATCTGCAGGTTTAGGTTTAGGTCTTGTCCATCGGAGACCAGTATTGCTACAAGGTGCTTGTTTTGAACTAATTTTCTTAAAATAAATTGGGCTTCTGGAAAGAAAGTGATGTGTAGAACCTAGGCTTACGTGTTTGGATTGGAATGGCAAACGGAGACCACCAAGAACCGTGAATGAAGAAGGGAGAGGGAAAATCATAAAACCTAACGCTTACCCTAATTCACCAACATAAACATATACTCTCACTGTCGATCCCAATGCATGCTCGATTTTCGAGGTCTTTCTAAGGACTTACTATCCCCTACCTCTATGCCTTCGCTTTTGAGTCTACTTCTGCGCTTATTAACACATATATCTCTGCTCTCTCTCGCTTTCTGTCCATCAACAATGCAAAAGTGAAGTGGAAACAACATTAACTGTAGAAGAGAGGGCGGAAGCGTGACTCTCTCGCTCTACTTTTGTCATTCCAGAGAGGTTGACAGGGACAGCTTGTTGACATGGAGATGGGAAATGTTGGGAGTAACAAATTTCCATGCAATTGAGGAGAGCAAGCAAACCGTATTAACCCATTACAAGTACGATAAGAGTCATTTTCCGATAGTTTTCGTCGTCAGTGTCCGCCAATTTGACGAACAGTTTCGAGCCAGACTTGTCAATGACAAGCAATGGGCTAAGCTTCCAATAAAAGAATGTCCCTGTCAGGGTAACATGATCCCGATTTTCACCCAAGTGCTTCAACCTTTAACCATAAGAGCATATCATTTGTGCCATCTAGGTAAATATGTAGGACGAGTGTTGAGCTTTTCCTTATGGCGTATTAATCCTGTGCTTATTTTAAAAAGTGGGATGTTAGAATATTGCTGATTGCCTTTTTATGATAATCGTATAAACCAACCGTAGCAAGAGATCATGTTTGGACTAACGTTAAATAGGTGATCGGCGGACAAATTTGATTAGACATGACAGCAAATCTGAAATCCACCGGGAGATTGTATCAAAACCATCACATCAATATTGTGATTTGCATCACAACAAAAGCTCCTGCCTCCTGCTCTCTTAATCCACCAAAAGCTCTATCGAAAGGTCCTAGTTTTGAGCCGAGGTTTTAGAAGGTTTAAGCTAGACCCCTTTCTGCTTCCACCATCCATTTGGTTTATAAGATTACCAACTAAAGTAACATATTCTTTGTTATAAGAAAATAGCACAATTTGCGACGTTAAAAAAATGTCAAAAAATTTCAAAAAATATTACAAAATATAATTTGCGAAGTTTCAAAAAACATCACAAAAAATGTCGCTGAATGTGATTTAAGCAAAAGGTTTCTGCGACGTTTCTCATAAAACGTCACAGAAAATATGGACATTTCGCGACGTTTTAAAAAATGTTGCGAAAAGACAAAAACATCATTGAAAGATTAGTCTTTTCCCGACATTTTTTGGAACGTCACGGAAAGTCACATTCGGCAACGTTTTTTCATATTCCGCGATATTTTTAAGACGTCGTGAAATATTGCTTTGTCACATATAGTATTATTTTTTAATTATTATTTTTTCCATTTTTCGAAAATCATTTGAATTTAATAATTTTTTAATTTTAATAATTATTTTTTAAAATACAAATTTTTTTAAAATCTTATTTATTTAATAACTATTCAATATTATTTATGAATTTTATTTATTTAATAATTCTTCAATTTTTTTAGTATATTATTAAAAAAAAGCAATGTAAAGTATGTAAGTTCAAATACTTTATCCTATCCCAATCTCAACTCACACAAAATATCGAAATGTCTGATGTTTACATGAATTTTACTGTTATTAATAATATTGTATATACATCACAACCCTTAATAATTTTGATTGGAAAAAAATTCATGTAAGTCAAGAGATACATGTAACCTAATTCAAACTTAAAAATTGACTTTTTATATTAACTTTAAAATTCTCTTAAAATTTACATACAACAATGAAAAGAAAACAACAAAGGTTCAATTGCATAATAAGAATTTATTCATCATCGTCGTCGGTGGACTCTTTCAAAACAATATCACATTCATTCTCACTACTGCTTGTCTCTAAGTCCTCCAAATCGTCATTCAAACGTTGCTCGGAATTCAATAAAATATTATTTATTACATCAAATGCAATATCATTTCGATTTAAAAACTCAAAGGAACATTCCTCAACTTCCACTGGAACTTCATCAGACTCCTCAACGTCATTTGAACCTTCTTCATTACCATGCAAAGGGATATCATACGCACGTCTAACTTCACATTCTTGCACAATCCGCCAACTTGGACCGAATAACAAATCTTCCACATAGAAGACTTCCTTCGCTTGGTTTTCCAAAATAAATGGGTCATCCTTGAACCAGAACTTAGTTACGTTGATGCTTTTTACAACACTCAAAAGAACAGAAAACCTACCATAAAATCTTTTACATGACACAAACAAGGGCTGACTACTAGATTTATTTACTCTAAATGGACTTCTAAAGATAATGACAAGGTAAAAAATTCAACATGATATGGTGGATAGCTTGAAAAAACCCTTAAAATTAGAAGAATGTTTGCCTGCTTTTAAGCACCAGATGCACTTATCAGAAACAAAAACCCGATTTTTGCTTTTTCTAGCTACAGCTTAATAGAACACAAGCGTATGCAAATTATTCCGGAGCAGCTAACAAGATAATTCTCCTCTACTTGCCCCATGGAGACAACACTCTCAAAATAAACAGATAAACAAAAGCTACAAAAGGAAATAGACCTTACAGAACAATTCCTACCTGTACTGCCATGAGAGCCAAAAGGATCAATCCAGTCATGCAAACTTTCTTTAACATTACCATTCCATGCTGCTTCGAAACCAGTAAGCTCATCTTGAGATAACAAAACAATTAGTTTTCCCATTAAAGACAATCCCAAAACATATCAAATATCAATGGACATAACAAACCTTCGTCTAAGTTGTGCAGAGTTTGCCTGGTATCGACTTTACCATCTGCATTGAGTTTCCTAGTAACTGAATGGCCCTGAAGAAGTCGTAAAGAATATCCAACCCATTAGAATACCAATATCATTTTTGAAGGCAATAATTTTGTTCATAACTCTCAACTTTCCCCTTCTTTGTTGACATTAATCAGAACTAAGAACTGGATCACAGGATGCCAACATTTGCTTCGGTAATTCAATAAGAAAACAAAAAAGGTATAAGAATATCTTGCTTAATGAGTTGGTTAAATTCCAGACTTAGACGCTCTTGTAGCAAACTCTTTCAAAGTCGTGTAAAGTTGAGCCTATTTGAAAGAGTGCAAGGTAACAGCGACCACCTTGTCGTGTATGCCTCTGGAGATTCTATGGGTTGCTTGGCCTGTTGTCTTGTCAGCTTCTTTGCTCTCCTCAATCAACACCTGTCACACAATCGCAATCTTAGAACAGAAAGAGAAAGCACCATGAAACCAATCAACTTAGACCAGGAAAATGCCACTGACTCCATCTGTGCCCGTCCTTCTAGTTCGTGTAGTAGTGTAATATGCTCCATCTACACCACCATATGTTACTTTGGATGTCTGAGAACTGAAACTGCGAGTCTGTGGCTCTGTTTGTGCTCTCCTATTATACTTACTCCCATGATTCACGATCTTACTTGTCTTTTCAGCTGCATGAAGCACAAGTTTCAGTACTAAACAAAAAATGTGTATGATAGACAGCAAATTAAGATTCACCCACCATCGGAGTCATCATCAGGATGCTCAACTGATGGTTCTTTGCTTGAACCATCACGCTCTTTATGGTTGTTCTTCATGTTCCCAGCGTGTACTCCATTTTCTTCCTCACCATCAGAAGTTACCTCTTCTATAACTATTGCCTTCCCCTGACCATTACATGATTCACCACAATTTGCAGAACTCTGAGGTCGAAACCTACTCGATTCTAGTCCAAACGGGCGAGTAAAGAAAGGATCGTCGAATGGATCCTTGCCTCCAAATAAGCTGGGCATCATACTAAAGCCACTAAAATTACCAAAAGGATTGCCGATACCATACAAATCATTTCTACCTTCTCTTTCCCTCTGCATTTCGTATTCTCTATCCCTTCAAACATCACAAACGCACACAGATTACCGAAAAACATTCCTCGCACTAAAAAAGATCGATTACATACAAAGATTCCAAGTCTTTGTGCGCATTAACATTAAGAGAATGATCGATTCAAACATAATTGCATAACATTAAATACAAACACACGAAAATTTGCAAGTCGTATCCCTCTTATCGACAAAAGTTTCTCGTTCCAAGCGACTGTTGGAGAGACTCACCTGAAGAACAGAGTCGATCGCAATTCTACGACCAGAGGGTGTAAGAACAGGCGCGAAGGAGCTAGAAAACCGCAGGTGAGTTTGCAATTGCGAGAATTTTCTTTAAATAGACGATGGATTGGTGGGCTGAGCTTTTCGAGAACGTGACACGTGTCCCTTATCACACCTAGCAAATTAGTTTAAATTTTAATTTAAATTCACTCATCAAATTTAAATTTAATAATTAATTATAAAATTAATATAATATTACTTAATTTAAAATTAATTGTCAAATTTTATTTTAAACGAAACGAATAAACCTAAATATTGGTCTACTTAAGTTGAGAAAAAACACTAAAGATGTAAATATTTTACCTATTTTTAAAACATAATTAAAATATTATATAATAAAATTTATTTAAAAGTTCCATAAAATTATTTTTTAACGGCTATAATATTTACTAAGATCATTTTTAAAAAGCGTATCAAAAATAAATAATATTTTTATAATTTAAAAAATAAAATACTTTAAAAACAAGCTTTTAGGGAATGATTTTGTATATATTCGGTCAATGGTACAACAGAAGCTACAATCATATTAATGTGTCACAAGAAACTGAGTTACATTACTAATTTTGCACTTCTCAAGCTCCACTGGTTGAATCAAGAAAAACAAACACTAGCCCTTCCTGGACCAATTCTTCTCATCTGCATCCTCTAGATCGCTCTGTGTTACCAACTTCTTCAAACACTCCAACTGCAATGACTGTGTCTCTCTACAATCCTCATCACTTCAACCAACTTCCCCTCCTGTTATTTCTACAAGATGCTCGTGGGAACTTCAGGGTTTCTGGAGCTGAAATCAGTGGAACTTGTTCACAGGTTGAGCCACACATGGAGCTCCGCGTCTAAATGCTGTAAAAGAAAAAGAACTCCACACAGGTTAGGTTCCTAGAACTCTTGCGAATCCAACTCGGGCTTTGATGGATATTCGAGGCCTTGAAGTGCTGGCATTCGCCGGACATCCTCGTCTGAATAAGCTGGGATGAACCAATATCGCTTATCGGCACCAAAAACCTGAAAAAGCACGTACCGATTCAAGAACAGTGTCATTGCGAAATATGTACCTAATCGAAGTAGACAAACTTCTATAATCAGGCCCTGCCACTGGAAAGGCAAATTTGTATGCAGACTTCATCCCAAAGAGATCATTTGAAATGGCTGATCATGCAGGATTCCATATTTTCTTTAAGGAACCATTTACCAAATGAACTGTGCCTTTAAACAACACTTAACCATCTGTTGTTTTTGTCCTCCAAATTTAGTAGTGAAGTGGATCGTGTAATGTGGACAAACCTGTTCAAAGTTCCTCTTCCGACCAAGGTCATACCGCCACTTCACGGTAGTCTTCTTCTCATATGCCTGGGTACAAAAAAAGGATAGACCAATTAGCTGAAAATCCTAGTCATCCATGGCAGCAACCTCACAATGTGTTTATTATAGTAAAATTAAATGTATGAAGGTTTAGTACAATAAAACATAATAACGCTTCCATATATCAGTTTGTGGCCTTAAAGCTCATTCAAAAATAGAGTTTTGAAAAAAGAGTATCGTAAATGATTCTTGTCACAAAAAAAGAGAGTTGCTGAGGTCAAAAGAACCTAAACTCAAAAGGTTAAAACCAAATACCTCAATAGTTGTTGTATTAGCTGCCACCAGTGATATGTGCATTATAAGAAATCCTAGAACACTCAAAGCAAACGCCAGATTCAAAACTGAAAAAAGAAACATGATTAGAGACACATACTTGAATAAACTACATTATTAGGCTAAGAAGATGGTACCAAAGGCGAGAAAAGTTGTAGCGAGGGTGCCTGGTGTCCCGGGAATTTCTCCGTCAGTGAAAAATGCTATAAAATGTGGCAGAAGTGACAAAGTCACAAGACTTGTCTCAAGAAATGTGTAGAACTGCATTGAAATGTGAACTACAATTAATTTGACATAAAAAAACTTAACTCCAACCTTATCAATTAATTACATTGAACTTCAAACTGTATGAAATTCTATATAGAAAAGCTGCCCATCTAATATAAGATACAAAAACAACCCAACGCCTCTGATATCTTCAGGAGATATTTGCAGGTTGGATTGGAATTCATATAAAAAAAGATGAACCATCAATTTCGACTAAATAAGAATCTGCGAGTCATATAATGCTGGCCAGGTCACTGCAGGCATTATGAAACCAGTCTAAATTGCTACAAGGACACATGGGCAGAAAGCTTAAAGGCCTAACACCAATCTACCAAACATAAGCTACATACAGAACTGAATTCCCCGTATGTTTTGAGGTCCTATAGCCTGATAAATGTGAAGATCCTCTCCAATGAGCCCTATAGAATGAAATATTCACACAAAAAGAATCTACTGTCACCTATTCATGAAGCTATAAACCACATAAACCTGTTTGAACTCTCAACCCTGCATTTATATTTGTCAGAAGAATGATCAGTAATAAGAATGAGGAGCATTCAGTTCACTACGACACACTTCTTCAAAGCCAAAAGATCATCATTGAACAGACGAGAAAAATCATCAGATAGTGGTCAAAATGTACCCAAGCAGAACAAACAAGTTCACCGGTATACTGAAGATGAAACACCAAACTTATTGGTATACAAACTTACCAAAAACAGAAGGAAATATTTATAGTTTAATGCCCCAACACAGTTTACAACCCACACACAATGATGATCCATCTTTAGCACACACCTTCCACCTGAACAATGTCAAATACCAAATTTATGTGATGATCATGTTAACAAACCAAAAATTCCCTAACAACTTGGATTAGGAATACTTACAGACAGAGCAATGATGGCATCGAGGTGGCTTCATCTGGCTGCATTTTCGACAATACCTTACTCTTTGACCTGATAGATCAGGCGGCACACCGCTGAACTCTGTCACATTTAATGGCTCGGTCTCAGCCCTTTCCTCATCAATGGCAGGCCTCCAATTAGGAGGCACAGTACCCGGGTCGGTCAAAACAACCGAAAAGTAACTCCATAACAGCATCACCAGCTGCAAATTAAAACAACGATCGCACTTTCAACAAATGTTTCCACATGAAGTAAAAGTTCTCCTACTCTACTACTAGTTTAAGCTAAAATGTAGGTGCACATCTCATTTCCTAATTGTGAAGAAGAACTAGCGTTTCATGAACCCTAATATACCATAAAAAGGAGACAAAAAGAAATTGAAAACACAATTTAGATAGGATTAGGCTTATAAAGTGAGATATACCTCCACGAACACTAACCAATAAACCCAATTAAAGTCCAAATGAATTCAAAACCTTTCTCTAGTCAGATGGCATACATATCAGATAAAGCTCAACAATCAAAAGGAAGAGAGAGAAAAAAAAAAGGAACTTTTAGAAGAAATCTCACCAAGGAATGGAATGGGATCAAGACAGCTAGAGCAATGAGAGAATCGAGGCCACCTCCGTATAACGCAGGACCATAGTTGGTTAAAACGACAGCGTAGTATGTCACACCCACGACCCCAAGTACCAAAAGGATCATGATCGAACCCAGACCCCGCAGGGCCGTACAGAACTTGAAGACATTCCAGGCCATAGCAGCTCCAGATCTATGCATGATAAGGTATACAACAAAATAAAACCCAGAACGATCTATAATTAGAAGCAGACCCCGAACTATCTTCTGGTCGCTTAGACTGTGAACTTCACGGATCAGATAGGAATAATTAAGGTGAATTCATAAATACCCAGAAAAATCCCAATCAAGACACCACCAAAAAACCAACGAACGGTACTTCACGAAAACTTGAATCTAGGGTTTATGAGAGTGGATTTGCAGATGACGTGAGAGTTCATCCATTCCAGGAGACGAGGTCAATGAGAGAGAGAGAAAAAGAGGTTTCGTACTAACAAGGCAAATGATGTTAAGGGATAGATTAAGTCTTAAACGATCAAGATCAAACAATAATTACAAGAAACAACAGAGGTTTGTTGGGTTTTACAAAGTGGCTCTAAACAATCAAACAGCCATTATTATTGATGTTGCTTCTTGTTCCTTTGCTTCTACCAGCGCAAATCATGGGGGTGACTTTATGGCTTAACACCTTCTAGATTTGGAATATTGGGTTCATATATACACAGAAAATAAGAGCTGACTTCGTCATTTCTAAGAAATGCTCTTATTTTATCTTATCGGCCTACATTTTTCACGTAAAATATATATAGACTTGCTGTCTCAGCATAGTAGGGCTTTAGGCAAAGCCAGGGGTTGGCACATTATGAGTCGGTCAGGGATTTATTACTGGAATGAGTTTTAGTATGACATTGCATCGTATAGGTCTATACTAAGTACCATTAATATACTTTGAATTTTTTAAAAAATTATAAAATAATTTATTGTCATATTATATAGTTGTACTATATATTTTTAACTCTATCTCTAAAAATTATAATAATAAATAATAATCAAAATTAATATGAAATAACAATAATTTTAAGATATTTCACATATAAATAATAACTACAATTTTTATAAAAAAGACAATCATCATTATACAAATATAAAATTAAAAACAATACAAAGTATTTAAATATTACAATTTTAATTTTCATTATATAATAAATAATAATTACGTCAAAATATCCAATAAAAAATAATAAATATCTTTAACTCTCAAATTATTACAATTTACAACAAGAGTTCGTGATAAGGAAACAATTAAGTAGAATTGAAACATGAAACAAAAACATATATTATTTAATTTAGTATCAATTAAATATATTATATATTTAATTA
>JANQAP020000092.1:1071721-1083996 GCA_026874005.2 Erythroxylum coriaceum
AGATTATTTAGCTTGTGGTGTGGTGGATATATGTGTCTATTGGACACCCTAGAGTGAATTCTTTTGACTTATTCAACATATGTTTACTTTGACTCTCCAACTTTATTTATATTGGGAAGGGAATTGATAAAAACAGTTGTAGACACATCATTAACACCAAAACTGGTTATTTTGTGTTAGCGTAGAATCTACTTCTCCTGTCTTATTTGGGTTGAGTATTTCTTTGAGAAACAATAGTGTTTGAATGTCAGGAGAAACATTAGGAACTGTTTCTGGTGAATTGTATCATGGCTGCTTCTATTTTCTAATCTCATAAATGATATTCGGATTAACCTCTTTTTGCAGGAGGCGGAGTCCGCCTTAAATGCCCCTATAAAAGACCCGATATTTTACCGGGTTAGAGATGTTGCTCCGAACAAGGTTCATGTTTCTCTTATTATGGTTACCCTCTAGTTGTCAATACCTTCTTCCTACCAGTAGACACATTTTCATACTGTAAATAAGTATACTCATGGACATGGAAACTTTTTTCCTTCCAACTTATTCATCTTTGTTCTTTGGTGTTTACTTTATGATACAGGCAATGTTTTGCTTGAGCTTTAGACTACCAGAACTGTATTTCAGAGAAGATTCGGTCAACATTAATCTTCAAACTGTTGTTGGAGACATGAAGTAGGTCATTACTCTCTTTTAAGAGCCATTTTCTGTTGTAGATTTTATGGCATCAAAGCTCGTAGGAAGTATACTTCGTTTGCTGTGATGAGAGAATCGAAACACAAGTTTTGCTAGCAGGACAGCTTTAACTTGAAGCATTAACAGATTTAGGATTTTGCCATATTTCATTTTAATGTTTAAATGTTGTCACATCCAAGTTGATGGTATTGTCAGTCTCATGTAAAGTACCAGCATGAATCCTGTTACAGTTGATCCCTCCATGAATTGCCAATTTCCCAAACCAGGATGCTATGAAACTCTCTCGCACTCTTCTCTCTTGGATTGTATCGCCATTAACAACACACCAACGCGGAACCTAATAACTCTGTCTCACTTGCTATTTGTTATCATAAAACGACGTTGTTTTAATAATAGGACTGGCTTATGCTAGTTAGGCTTGACACATAGTAATGTCACGTCAGGAAAGATAACAATAAAATTAACATCGCGTTATAATTGAAAAAAATTAAAAGTTTAGGTCTTTATTGTTACTTTTTAAATTTTGAGTTATAACTAAAAAATTAACGAAAGTTTGAATTTTTTTTTATAATTAATTATAAGTTAAAATAAATCAATTAATTTTCATTTAACAATATTACTTTTTAATTAAACTTCAAATTCTTTTATTGATAAGAATATTTTTTTAATTATATTTTTAATTATTTAATTTTATTCAATCTTTAGTCAGTTTTATGACGGATTTCTTGTTTTACAAGTTTAACTTTTAGTATAGTTTTTAAAACATTGTATTAAATTAAAGACGACAATAGGTTAGAAATAGTTCGCTTGGGGCGACTCAAACGAGTTTTGAAAGTTCGGTCCGTCTTGGATTCAATAACCTAAAACTAATCTAATCAAATTGAAAATTGAAAAAATTTTATTTTAATTATTTTAAATTTTAATTATTAATTACATGTTAATAAAATAACATTATTTTATATTGAAGGATTGAATTCATTTAAATTTAATTTCTACTTGAATTTAAATTTAATTTATTGAATTTAGTCTATTTCTAATTATCTTTTATGTTCTAAACATTAAAGGGGAGCTAAAAAGAAACATATTTTTGTTTTTATTAGAATTTCTAAATATCTTATTTACTTTTCTTGAAAAATAAATATCTTTTAAAAAGTCTAACTGTTCTATTTATTGCATTTAAAATTATTTGTTTATCCATTATAATAATACTATTATTTCATAATCATACCATTATTTTGAAATTTTTAAGTAAGGAAGAAAATTCAAGAAAAAAATTAAAATTTTGAGTTAAAAAAATATATCAAAATATGTATATGTAATTTGAACGAAATTTATTAAAATATATTATTTAAAATATATAATGTATATTTAGTAATTTATTTAGTGTATACTCAACTTAAAAATAGCATTATTTTTATATTTAATCTCATTTAAATAAATAAAATTAAACTGAATTTTAATTTAAAAATTTA
Organism: Erythroxylum coriaceum; assembly: GCA_026874005.2. Taxonomy (NCBI): domain Eukaryota; kingdom Viridiplantae; phylum Streptophyta; class Magnoliopsida; order Malpighiales; family Erythroxylaceae; genus Erythroxylum; species Erythroxylum coriaceum. The sequence continues at coordinate 1,073,887 of JANQAP020000092.1, forward strand.
AAAATTTCTATTTTTAACCTGAATGAGCTAATTAAAGAGTTTCGGCCTCAAACCAGGATTTAAAGGACTGAAACGGGCCCGGCCTGTTTTCAATAACGAATGGAACTTCATTAGAATGGTCAACGAATGGACTATTGTATAACGGATGTAGTTGCGTGCACCAGCTAAAGGTAAGCAGAAACAGTGATAGAACAGGGAAAGACGGGAGTGAAAAGTCGCTATGTCGAGTGTGCTTGGATGGTTATTGAACTTCTTGTTACTTGTGGCTGCTATTGGCATTGTTGGATTTCAGGTTCAAATTCCCTTCGTTTACCTCTCAACCACTTTCTGTCACGTCTTTGCTTCATTCTATACGGTGTTTTGATCTGGGAGGGACATTAAGAGAGATGAATTCTGAATTGGGTTTTCTTGATTTTATTCAATTTTATCTGGGTAATTGTTGCAGCTCCTGAACTTGTCGGATCTTGAGACTGACTATATAAATCCTTACGACTCAGCAAATCAGATAAACTCGGTTGTATTGCCGGAATACGTGATTCAAGGACTGTTGTGCATGTCATTTCTGATTACAGGTCATTGGTTTATGTGTCTTCTGTCCCTGCCCTACCTTTATTACAATTTGAGACTGTAAGTTTCTTCTTGCCAACTTGAACACTTTATAAAACTGGCTTGTTATGTTCTCATGAAGAGGAGATGCTTTGAACAGTGTATTTGTGCTTTGTTTTGAGAAAGATTCGCTGTTGGGTTTGGTAAGCTTGAAGGAACTTCCATTTCTTTAGGTTATTTATTGGGTTTTATTAAAGTTCTACTCTTGAGAAGTTATTAATAGTATTAAGAGGGAGCTTGACCGCAAGATCCACCCGTCGAGTAGGGATGCCACTCTTTCTAAACTGCAAAATTGAATTCTCTTTTGGCTCCAGTTTAAACATAGAAGCTGCAGAATAATGAAATATCTTCTTTACAAACAAGATATGTCATTAATCAGAATAATCAATTTGTTTTCTAAATTAATGGTCAGGTACACACGAAGACAACACCTCGTTGATGTTACTGAATTCTACAACCAGGTTAATCGGGAAAAACAGCGAAGGCTTTTCAAGCTTGGATACCTTATTATTCTTTTAGTCATCTGTGTATTCTGGTAATTTCAAGAGTTCACTTCCATTGGCCCTACTGAATTGTTGGCCTTTCTTTTTCAGTGATTTTTCATGGTGCTTTATATATTGATTCCCTCTTTGTATACTAGGTTGCTTTGGACAGTTCTTGAGGAGGAAGATTAATGAGGCAGGCAATATCCTGTCGCCAGGTTTGCTTCTGTGAGTTCCTAAATTTCTTTAGATTCACCCATCTGAATTGTTTTCTTTAGGAAGCGAATTGACCCTTTTGAATTGGTAATCCTGAAAAGGAAGAAATCAACTCAGTTCGTTAAGAGGGTTCACCTGAATGCATTCTTTTTATGACCCCTCTTGACAAAGGACTTGGAATCCTTGGAAATTTTGATGGCTCTTTATTGCAGCATCTCCTGAATTGCTTAGATGAATATGGTGGATCCTAAACAATTGGTGATATTGGTGATGAACAATTCATTTATGAGGCATCATGGGGAGGGGAGGCAATGGCAATCAACTGTCAGTTTCAGCCGATGGCAAAATGCTTATATAGGCATGGTATGTGGCAGATTTGATTATAATTGAAGCATTTACTGTTTGCAGATGTATGAGAATTTGGAACACTTTTTACCCTCATTTAGAAATATGCTCAGAATGGTGCATGAAATTTTCACGTGTCATTTTTTCTTGGGCAAATCTTAGTGAACTTCGACTTGCCACTACATGTTTTTTGCCACACTTTTGGAAACCAAAATAATCTGAAAGTTAAATATCGAAGCACATCAAGTATTATCTGTACAGTACAATTCAACATGCAAGCGTTTCATTCTCCTCCATTAATAGCAGAACTTCTGAATTCATCAGCACTAGACTTGTCAGACGACCAAGTGTGAGTAATCAAGCGACTGTAAGCAGAGAAGCCTCAGAGTCAGTAGCTACTCTCTCCATTTCTGATTGACCTTCGCTATGACTTCCTCTGCTCTCTTCTCATATTCAGTATTATTAACTTCATCATATCCATCGTAGCCTTAATGTTTTGTAGCATCTTCATCGTCCTCATTTCTTGGTAATATTTGTTCATAGACAAAAGCAGTTTGAGAAAGTAACCCTTCAATATCTTCGTCAGATATCTTGGAACTTACCAGGAAACACGGTGATAATGATAAAGTTGAACATGAAAAAGAAAGCGATACGACCAGATTATATTAGCATGAGGAAGTTGTAGATCGATTCGAGAAGGTTTTGACATTGAAAGAAAACTGACAGTGCCCAAATAAGGCTCTGCTTGTCCTTGTTTAGCTGGTATTGCAGCTGTTGTCAACAATGAATTAGGAAGAATGAAGAGAATGTCGTCTTGATGATGGTGTTTTAAACTTTTAGTGCTCGATCCGAAATTAATAGGCTAAACTCGATTTTACCAGACTCAAATTAGATTCACTTTCAACCTGATCTAACTCAGGCTCGATAAGAACACAAAAAAGAAGGCATCCTCGACCATGATGATGCATAACTACAAGAACGAGCCAAAATCAGAAGCAACATAGAGTTCTATAAGAACATGGAAAACCCTTTTTCGCATGACTAGTTCTTTCAATTTTACTGCTCCAAAATCTCATCAAAGCTCATCTATTATTGGGACATCTACAAGGAGTTCTAAGGATATGTCACCAACACATTCAGTAATGAAAAGGGCAGGATGCTGATTCTAAATCCGCAAAGTCCATTATAAATAAACATCCTACTGTGCTACATCTAATAGCCTGAGATTTTGGTTTGTGCCCAGCAAGAAACATGTCCTCTAGATTAAAATAAAGCAACATTTCAATCAGTTTACAAGCAACTTTAATAAGAGAAACATCAATGGTCCCATGTGTAGTAACAACAATCAACTAAGTCAGTAATAAGACCCTCAGATTTCCAACTTAAGAGCTTATGTTTCTTTTATTTGTTTGCTCTTGCGAATCAACCTTCCGGCAAAGATATGTTGATATCGGTTCCCGACTTCCTTGCTTCCTGCACGGGTGGCATTGCTGCCCAATTTTCTCTTTGAAATGAAATGGAATTAGGCTGTCTATGTCCATCCATTGCCTCTACGGGTTCAGCATTTGGAGCCTGTCCTGTAACAGCTAATGTGGGGATATGTGCAACGGAAACTGGTAGCATCTCCGTCTTTGGTTTCTTAGGTTTCTGGTCCTGCTGGTTGCCTGGTAGGAAACTGCCTACTACAACCTGCTAGCAATAGCTTGCATTAGTATCCCAATCTCCAATTCCAGCCCACAATACCAAAGAAGAAGAAGAAGAAAAGTTCAACAATCCAAATATCCAGCTTTTTGGCTAATGGAAAATCCAATGCAAGTTGTGATACATAATATGATACTCCTCACCTAAACTATAATTGTTATAACAGCCATTTCTTGGCGACTAGTCTGAACAAAGCAATAATTTTTAAGATATCAAAACATAGAATGTATATAGAACCTATGACACTGCAAAAGAATTACAGATGAGATTACCTGCACAGGACTAGCTGCCACCAGAAGTCCAGCAACACTCCCACCTACAACTCGACCATCAGGGCTGGCCAAAGAGACGCTCATCCCCCCTGATCTACTTCTTGTTCCTTGAGTCTCGGTAGGCATGAAAGATCCCGACAGGGAAAGTATTTCAAAACGACCCTGGAACAGATTACAGGAGAATAATAATAAATAAATCCAACATATCAAATTCTTTCAAGCACCCAAAGTCCCAACCAATCATAACCTTCAGATCATTGTGTTCACTGTCGAAATATAGTTAAACGTTTTCTACTCTGGATCATCATATGATTAACAAACCAGCTAACTAGTATTGCTGAAAAGAAGCTTAAATCTTAATGCTTGCAGGGTTTCTTTTCAAGTTGGTCCATATTTACATAATATTATGTGAATGTCCATCAAATGCCTGTTTGACTCAATGCCAATTTCAACAGTTGCAATTGAAAACCATCATCAGCCGGGTTAAATTTGCTCTTAAATTTTATGTAATATCAAGCTCAGCACAATCTTTGCTGGATGACATATGCCAAGATAGGAAGTAAGTATGGAACACAGAAAACTCGTTAGATAAGCGCATTTGATTCATAATTGGTGGTGAACCTCATATGTCAAAGTACCCCCAGAAGAATCAGGTTGACGAAGTGTAACATTTGAAATGACTCCATTAGCAGACAGTATACAGATTGCCCGAGGTCCTTGCTGTGAAAATGATATAACCTTCATAGTTACATCCTGCAAGCAAAGAAATTTTTAAGTTAGGTGCCATCAACTTATCCAGAATATGAAGTTGCAAATAAAACATAAAAGAAAATGAAAATTTTGTAGGGGATCCATTGAGGCTATTCTGACTCCTTTCATTTTTTATCCCTGACAGAATAAATAAAAATGCATCGTATGCTTTTCGATAGTTTTAGTGGTTTTTTAAATGGACAAAGGCGGGACAAACTTTTTGTGTCCACATGATCAAGCAAATAGACCTGGCATATGAACACTAATATTTTCAAATGTTAATCCATTATTACCTCGCCAGTATTAACAGTGATAACATGGGGAGTAAAATTTGTACCGACAGAATTAGCAGCCCACTCACCTACAAGGTAAAGATGAGACATGAGTGAACTGTAGCCATACTTAAAGCAAATATATAATTATGCACTCAGACAATTTATGAAATTCACACTAAACAACCAAAGAGCAAGCTCTTTTCAACATGCATTAACTATTTCCTGGAATGAATGAGCTACCTTATAATACATTATTACGTGTGCACAATCTGTCGAAGACAATTTTAAGTACATCATAAATGCAAACGTTAAATTTTCATTTTCAAACTTGGTAACTTCTTAATACTTTTAAACAATTTCCGATCAAGTTACCAGAGTTAAAAGTTACCACTGATTTTTACTAATACTGTTTAATTCAAACTTCCATCTACTACTAGAACAACTTTCAACATAATAGATCTAATAGTTATTCAGTGATTGTACATATAAGAATTAAATAGTTAAAAATAAAATTGAGTTTAGAACTGGATAATGTGTAGCCAGCTTAAAGAACTTACTGAAGAAGAAGCACCATATGATATCAACTAAAAATAAAAGACCATTAATCATGTGTACATGTTCATCCAAGTATTAGAAGATGTGTTGGGATGTCAAGTGTGAGTAGGAATCCCTCATTAGAAAGAGATGGAGTTAGTGAAGGACATATAAGTGGAAAGGACCCATAAACCTAATGTCTTAAGGTTTTGGGTTAAAGTGTGGTATCAAAGCTCATGAATATGTTCTCTCACTAAGCCCATGATGTAAATCTCCCGTGAAAGTGGTCTTCCCAGATCCAACAAGATGGAAGTGATTGGGATCATTATTGATCCAGTAATACCAGGGTATAAACAAAAGAATCCGCAACACACCAAAGTAGACTTCACTATCTACGCTGGAGGGAACACTGTCAAGTAGCCTCATCACTAACAGGAGGGCTTAAGGGCACCTAGAAGTGTTGGACAGTAAAGCCACCAACCATAATAGCAGTATTGAGCGACAAGCAGATAACACATATTCTTCTGACCAATGTTATCGGAAAGAGTCAACAGGCGTAGACACGCGCACAGCACACTCTCAAGAAATATTCTTTCCACTTTGACTTTGTAACAGAATCTAGTACACTAAATGAAAAGGTAGGAAATGTGGTCTCGGCCATACAATATATATCCTCAATACCAAGAATCCAGATCCAACTCTTTTACAGTTGGAATCAAAATTTCACTTCCATAAGAAGCATCTCAAATCAAGGTCCTAGGTTGATGACAAGCAACCATTACAAAATCTTAATATTGTTCAAACCAATTAACAAATGATCCCAAAGGATCAAGGCAAAGTGAAGTCCAATTTTAAGAATAACTTAATTTTTTACAAAGTGAAGAACTAGATTATCATCATTAGTATTCACAAAGGCTAAGCATGTGTCAGCTAAACTTAAACATTAAAGCACATATAACTTAAAGAAATAGCTTGACAAGGAAAAAAAATGTCAAAAAGATAAGAATCTACCTAAATTTTCCATCCCCATTTTCTTGTATTTCTTCTTCTCGTAACTACCAGGCCACACCTTACCAGGCTTTCCGGCTGAAAAATCTCCACCAGGCGGGGCTGAAGACGATATTGGCATTGGTGACAAGGGTCGTGCCAACGACCCATCCGGCCCATACTTTCTTGGTCTACCCCTCTTCTTCTTTTCTGCTGTTCCACTTAATCCTACACTAACTGGTGATACACCCACAGCCTGTGAGCCATCAATCTGGCTAGGGTTTTCAGTTCTTGGTGCAACATGATATGTAGATGGAGCTTCTGCTCCTATCACTGTAACCCCCGAGCTTAAACCTTCTCTAGCTTCCATGCAAAAACAAACTGAAAAGTATATCTAAAAATAACCAAACCCTCAGCCGAATCTAGATTCTAATTCCAGCATCTGTAAGCATCAAATCAACCAAAGAAAAAGCAAATGAGAAACAAAAAGTTTTAACCCATGGAATTTAATTGACTTCAATAACCACAACCTGCCGTTCAAAGTTGGACAAAACTTTATAGATTCCAAAGAAAATGCATAAAAGATACCAAAATAGTAAAAAAAATATAGCATATTCAAACAAAGAAAAAATTCACTAGCAATACATCATCTTAATATGTCTCTTCAACTGAAGCCATTTAGCACTTGATTTCAAACCAGTAAAAATAAGAAATATAAGGAGGAAAGACAACACCTTTTTCCTAACTTCCATTTTACTTACAAATTTATCAGAGAATCTCTAACTGAGATCAAGACTAAGAACATGCCAAAGATCACAAAAGAACAAACCTAGAAAGATCACAAGTTAATAACCAACCACGAACTGAAAACCCATGAGAAAAGATCTTCAAAAAGATAAAACAAAGCAAGTAACTTTTTCCATAACATCATACAACCGTTCTAGAAAGCTTTTTCACCAAAACAAAAAACAGTAACTTGAACCAGAAGCAGGCTCAAATTTCACCCAAAATAAGCGTAGAGATGCTGAAAGTTGAACAAGGGACAAATCATCAGCCAACTTAAAAGATCATAACCTGTAGCTGCAACTCTCAGACTCCAAAAAGCACTTTTTTGAAGCTTTAGGTGTAACTGCTAATTCTAAGAGCTTTCCGCAGTAGCTGAGCTCAAAACCGTACTTGCCAAGCTTCTCTATTGCATCACTCAACCAGACTGAAAAAGGAAGAAACACAAAAAAAACAATCGCTAAAAAGAAAAATCTGTTTGTTTCTCGAGAAAATACGGCATGATTTTCACTCTCCAGTTGTCGGGAAAACCGCTGGTCGGATTTTTCTGTTCTTGGTCTGAACAGAGGATGCTTTTTATTTGAGAAAGCCAAAAAAGAAAGTGAAAATTTAAAAAAATACCAAATGCAATAAAATACAAAGAGAAAAACGATAAAAGAATACATATAAATAAAGAGGTAGATAAAAATTAAAATTAAAAATTAATTATTTGCTAATACCGATAAATGAGATTCATTTAAGAAAAATTTCACGTCCGTGAGGGGAATTGCAGTTTGAAATTAGGGTAGAAATGGTTAGGATAGTAAATTTAGCAAAAAGCGTGTGAAATAATGTAAAAAGAGTTAATAACCTTTAATTTAAAATTATATTTTTGCCACTTAAAGCAGCAAATATAGCATTCACAGGACCGACCTTTTCCTTGCCGCCGACCAACCTTTTGTCCTTTTTTTCAAATAAAAAGCCCATATCGTATAGATCGCCCTTGTTTTTCAAGGTAAATTACAAATCAACCACTGTAGTAGACTTTATCCACATTGGTGCCACTCTCGATTAAAGGTTGTAAATGATATTTATATTCGATTCATTTCAATTATATAATTTATGTAATAATAAATAATAAAAAAGGAGACTGTTGGTTGGCATAAGAAAATAGTAATAAGAATAAGAATAAAAATAAATATAATTAAGAATAGTAATGGATATTATCATTATAATTATAATGGTTAGTTAAGAAGAAGGAATTATTACCGTTATGATTAACAATAGTTGATTTGTTAAAAATATTAAGAAATAAAAATTTATTACATTTTAACTATATTTTAATTAATATATTTTAGTTAATTATATTATTAATTAATTAATTTAATTAAAATATAATTAATTTAAATATAATTTATTCATTAATTTAAATATATTATAATTAATTAATTAATTATATTTTAATTAATTAATTAATTACCATTTTTAATTAAATAATAACAATATTTTAATTAATTATATTGTAATTAATTATATTTTTAAATATTTAAAAAAAACTACTAATAAAAAATGAGTTTCATTCCTCTACTAAATGGAAGGTATGGAGGATTCCTCAAAGTGAGATATCAAACTATTACCTCTATAATGATAATCAACAACCAACCACTCACTTTTTATTCCTTACCTATTAACCCTTTCCCATACTTATCAACAAAACACCTCTTAAATACATAGCAATTTTTATTTATTTGTAATAAAGTAAAAAAAATTAAATAAAATTTAAATTTTATAAGTCTAATATTCAATATAAATTAGATTCATCTGAAGTTGGATACGATACTCAGCAACTTTGTTAGAACCTGCCTCGGTTCTTGGATGATTTGCTGAGGTCCGCCACATCACGAGCTTTCAAGGGCCAGAATCTGATGATTCATTTGGGATCTAAGTGACGACTACAGCACCTTTCCTTTGGTGGGTAATGTTCTTTGCACACGTGGAAACAAGATGGGATATTTTTATTTCAATTAAAATGTTGATCTAAATCTATATTAGACTAATTAGTTGAGCTCATGTAAGAATATTTCAATGTCTTAGACTTAATTTTTATTTCGTGATTTAAAAAATATGGTATATGTAACATTTATATGGGTGTTTTTTTAGTGTAGTACGTGAGCAAGTGAGGACTAACGTCTCAAAAAAAAAGCAATAGAATAAAAATCAATCGTGAGTAGCAAACGTAGGCCTAGAGTGGGATAATCTCGAATATGCAATCGTTCGGTACCTGACGAGCCATATTTCGTAAGGAAATTTGCACATTGATTTTCCTCGCGTAGAACACGATGCACAGAACAGCTCCAATCACGTCCAAGCATTTCCTTGATTGCCATAATGATCACTTGCTATGGATGAAAATTCAGGCAAGAATGAGCAACGAGCTTCACTGTTTTAAGAGAGTCTGATTCAATAATAACTCTTCGATAACTACGATCCCACGCTAAGAACAAATCATGGTAAATAGCATTTAGTTCAATGAACTCGAGACTCTTGGCTTAATCTACTAAATATATTTTAAATTTTAAAAATTAAAAATAAGATTGTTTTATTAAAAAATTGGGTTTTGAGCTTTAAATCAAGTTGATAACTTGAATTCGAGTTTGACCTGAACCTTAAAACTTTTTAAAAAATTCCCAGTCCGATCCAAAGCTCGACCATTTTAGACCAAGGTCATTGGCTTCAAGCTAAGTCAAACAATTATTTTAGTCTTCTACGTTCCACATTTTAGAAACCTTTCAATCTGTTTAATAAATTTACCTAAATTTGTTCTCTAAAGAAAATTAACATGGATTTCGTTTTTATCAATTAATGGAATCAATTCTACTAAATAATTTGTTTAAAATATATAATTAAACAAATTAAATTTATCATAGAGAATTCAAGTTTATGAAATAATTTACTTGAAATGTGTAATCAAAGAATTATAATATTTTAATCATATTTGTTTAAATACGATTAAGGATAACAATGGATCGACCCATAGATCAAGATTCATGTATTTTTAATAAGCCGACCAATAGGTCAAGCCAAGGCCCAGACTAACTCAACAGCTAGTTATCATAAAAAAATGACATCGTTTTATTTAAAAGAGTTGGACCTCAGGTATATCCAAACCAGGGTAAAAAA
>JANQAP020000092.1:1108362-1120480 GCA_026874005.2 Erythroxylum coriaceum
TCTCCCTTATAAAATTTGCCTACCATATTCAAAATTTCTATTATTCCATAACTATTCTTTCCTTACATTATAACTCATTAAATTAACTGGGCATTACTACTGCGCATCGCGCAGTAATACTCTGCTAGTTTTAGAAAAAACACTAAAGTCTAACTTATTGGTACTCCTAGTAGCGAAAAATTAAATTGAAAGATTAATAATTTATTATAATTATCATAAAGTTAAAAATTAAATTAAATAACCATATTAATAATATTTAATTAATTTAAGTTATATATATATATATCTTTTATTGTTACTTTTTAATAAAAATATAAAATAGATTTTTAAATAAAATTTAAAATCTTTAAATCGAGTTCCATCTGGATAAATTTCATTCCCCCAGATTCAATAAGCCTCCAAATAACACTTTGGCCCATCTTTCGGTGCTTCTTTGATTTTGTGACGTGCCGCGTGCGATTGATGGGGAAAAACAAAAGAAAAAGAAAAAGAAATCTTGTGCTTACAGAAATGTTGGAATCCATACAACCAAAGCAATGCTATCACATCACAACCTTAGCCTTTATGTCTAAAGCCACACATTTGGCCTTATACGGCGATAATAAGTAATTACGAGAGGGCTTAAATTGACAAAAACACACTTGCTTGCTTTTGCAAACTACCAACCAAGCCACTCCTCAGGATTCGGGCCTGGAAATTAATGTATTAGTACTAGTAGCTTATTTCAGGAGAAATTGTCAAGTCAATGTCGATTGACTCTGTAGTGACCAGTGATCTCAAAAGGGCAGATTCAAAGTTCATGCCGGATCCGCTCAAGTCTTGCAAAGAAGGTTGATATGTCTGCACTCACCTAGCACGGACAAAACCAGCTCTAAGCTCTTCAAACGAGTACTCCACTTGTTCCATGAGGTTTTTCACGATTTTGGAACTGGAAGAAACATATGGAGTAGCTGGTGTCGTGACCATCAGCATAGGAGCCGAAACTGTTGAAGGGGTTTTTGGTACCGGAAATGGTATGGTCTTAGGAGTTCTGTTTTCCTCATCTAACACAGTAATGGATCTCTCGGGTGTCCTGGATGGCGACTTGTTGCATGAGACTCGTGTACCTGACTTGCCAATTACAGCATTTTTTTGATCTTTTGGACACTTTGCTATGTTGGCCTGGGAGGACACTGTTAAAGGAACAGGAGATAGGGGCTTTCGTATCAAATGTGGCTCCTTTTTGAGCGCCTTCACAGCAGTGGAAAACTTCTTCTTTACTAAATGGTCAGCAGTTTCAGAGTTTCTCCTACCTAAAACAAAAGTGAAACCGAGAACTGAATTTAAAAACGATGAGGTAAATAAAGTTTCAAGAACCAAGATATTTTCAAATGCCATTATCCTGCACTACGATGATATTCGTGAAGTTTTGTTCATATACGAGAAGAAACGAAGGGTTGTTTCAAATCAAATGCATGTGTCTGTACCAGAGGACTGAGATGTGAAGCCACCATGAAGCTGATTATTTTCCAGAAAATCAACCTTTCTGTCCAACTTAACCTGTGGAGATGATTTTTCAGCTTTCAGCTTCCGAAGCACTGCTCCACCGAGGGAGAGCTTTCTGTCAGTTGCTACTCCTGTTGAAATTCTGGAAATCTTATTCCCACACGGACTCGGTTTTGATCCAAATAGTGCTTCCTGCTCTGCTATCATTTGTACCTGCAGTCTCTTCTGATCCTAAAATAAATAAATAATTGAGGAAAAGGTAAGAAAGAACATGCCTCACGAACTCAATCGCCACTTTGAAATTCCAGATGCAATTAACATAATCCTCATACCCTTTGCTTCAGTCTTGCCTGCTCTTTTGCTTGCCTAATCTTGCTATACTCTTCGAGTCTAACCAGGAGTTGCTCCTGTGCAACATGAAATCATTAGACTGGTAATTAGAAGAAAAGTTACAAAATGGCAGTAAGACAAATCAAGTGCTTACCCCATCATATAGGAAAGGATTTCCTCTTTCTTTCTCCCAAGTTCTTATTTTAGAAGATAAGGCTTCCACCATTGCTGCTCCACCAACAGATAAAACCAAGAGATAAAAGAAATATTAACTACTTGCTAGTGACAATCACTACGTGAGAGCATATCAACTATGATTAGGTTTATTACTAAGTTGCTCACAGAAGAGAAAGGAGAGGAAAACTTCCTTTGTTTGGTTCAGGGAAGGGCGTGAAGGAAACTTTTCTTTGATATTATTGGAAAGCCATTAAACATGACTAATTTGAACTATGTAATTTCAAGTTAAAAATGGTGGAGCTTCTCCAACTTATTTGGAAGATTAAGGGTAAGACCATTAGGTAAAAGCTTTTCGGGAATCTGCACGGTGATAATGTCTTACCAGGAATTTTGTTAACCATTGCACGAGCTCTCTCAGCACGTTTCAAGATCAGATGTGCACCCCTTCCAGCATTATAGCGATTTTCATCCTATAAGAATCACATGTAACGAGATTCAGGTGTAGAGTGAAGTATAAATGTAAAACTATAACAGCAGCAGAATTTCCGTACACTATTGTATTCCTCGAGCCAACGCTCTTCTTCGCAAGCAGCTAACCACTTCTCCACCTTCTCAAGAATTTCCTTCCTGGAAAAGATTTCAGCTTTAACTTCTGCAATCTCAAACTCGATCCGTTCCAACATTAGCATCGGGTCCAAAGGTTCTGGAAAATGAAAGGAGCTAGACAATGATGATTTGTACAAAAATGCAATCTGCATGGTATTGTAGGTAATTTATTATCTCGTACATTTAACGGATTACGGACATAAAACAATGACGAAAAGTGTACAAACACGTAGATGCACACAAACATGCGTGTGTATTTGCAGTGAAAACACTCACTGGACTCTAGTTCTTCGATAGAATATTTGGCTCGGATAAGAGCTTCCGTGGCTATGTGTGTTTTCCTGCACATGTCCTCTAGTTCCACCCTCCTCTTCAGTACAAGTTCTTTCACTTTGCTAGATTTCAGCTGCTCAAGCCTTGCCACTTCCTCCTCAACCTGAGAAAGAAAATCGTTGGATAGCAATTCCAGGAGTCACTTGTCAATTCTATCTGTTAAGTACAAAACTTCCTGTGGTTGAACTCACATGTTTAATCATGTCGGCTGACAGAATATTATACTCATTAATTTCAGGCTCTGAAGTAGCAGAATAACTGACAAGAGTCTGAAACCTCTGTTGTTCCTGTACTGGAGTATCCATCAACTTCCAAAGCTCCATCATTACAGTTACAAGCTCTTGAAGCTGGTCCAGATCATGCAATTAGAAGCCCCAAACAGCTAGAAAAAAGAATTCTTTCAGATGAAATACATAAAGATTTTCTTTGGCTTGAATACTGACCTTGTGCATTCTCTGTATCTTAACCTCTTTCAGTCTCTGTATTACCACAATCAACATCTTCATTGTATCATCACGTATATCTTTAATCCCAGAATCGTCCAACGTTGGATGGATCTTGCGAATTGTGTGCTTGAAATCTATTCCAAGTACCACACACAAGGATTTGATCGTGTCCAAGTGGCTGATTATCTCCTTCAGGCGATTGTCCTGTCGGCATTTCACATCAAAATCGATCCAAAAATATCACAAAATCAACAAAACTAACCAAATATGCACCACAAACACACAGTGGTATATTAACCATTTGCACTTTCTTCATAAAAGTAACGCAATGAAGAAGGGTAAAGCAAACCTTTTCCTGTTGAAGCTCTTCCAAATTCTGGTACAATTCTTCTAGTTTTTCACTAGACAGGTCATTCTCATCCACAGCCATCTTATACGGACTATCTCTTGCAGACCCAAAAATCTCAGTCCAAATACTCTCTAACCTCTCTGCAACATCAACAAATTGCTTTCTTCTCTCGGCTTTCCTCTTCCGCATTTCCTCTAGTCGCGGAACGACTCTACTAAATTCTTCTTTCAAGCTCCGGCTAACATGTTCAACATCCTTAAACACAAAAAACTGTAAGGATAGCCAATACACAAATGGAAGTGCACAATTCACAAACTTCATTGACAATGACTTACATTCGACGTTTTCTCGCCTATTGCGCAGTGAATTCGGTCAATTTCATTTTTAGCAAGTGCAATAGACTGTTCTAATTCAGATTTGCACCCCCTCGCATCATCAACTCTTCTCCTGTAAATCTCCAGACACTCTTGTTCGATTTCGAACAACATCTTATCCCTTTGAATATCAATCTCTCCTACTTCGTCCCATATTTTCTGATTCCAACAACAATTAACATCATACCGAAATTCACGGAAAACTAGACACATAAATACATCCCAAACTGAACAAAACAAATACAGACAAAACCTGCAATTCCAATAACAAGAACCCGCATGTTGTTTCTACACTCTGGTCAGGGTAATTATTCATGGTGGAAGATAAACTACAACATCGAATAGACAAGTTTAAAGGTAAGAAACATAAATAAGTCCAAAAAAATCGTAAAAAATGTGATTGTGTACAGAAAAAAAAACTCATGACAAATCAAATAACAAGTAAAGTCGGTTAAAACCTGACGAAGGCCTTTTGATCAGCCGACAACAACCGAATTTTGTTGTCTGAAAGCGTCGACTGAGATTGTGAACTTGTGTTTGAAATTTAGAGAATGGATTTGTGCGTTTTGCGGCTTTGAATTTGAGTAATTTTGAGAGGGAAAAAGAAAGGAAAGATGAAAAGAGAAATCTATTATGGGAATGGAGCGGGAGGAGCCGTTATGTTTGGGAAAAGGGGGTTTGCTTGATCTGGACGCGTCATCATTGCCAAGCGATGTACTGTCTACGTGGCAATATCAGGAGCGTCTTGAAGAAATTTTATCCCATTTATATTGAAAAACAAAGAGATAGAGTGAATTAATTTGGTGGTTTTATTGATTTAATGGTGGTCATCGTGGATTAAAATAACTTTACATAATACAAAAACCTCTATGCAATATTTTACATAAAAATCGGATTTGAATTTATATCGGTAAAATAAAAGATTTAAGTTTTAAAAATTCAATCGATATTAAATCATCCGACTTAAGATTGAAGAAAATTAAAGAATTTGAAATATGATTGAAAGAAATTATCTTTACTCACCAAATAATTTGAAGTTTAATTATAAAAAGATATTATTTAATAAATATATATATATATATGTTTATAAAAACTTATTAATTACTAAAAATTGATCAATTAGTTAATAAATTAATCTATCTTTAGTAATAAGAATTATTAAAATAGATCGAATAGGAAGTTGAAAACTAAACCGAAAAGTTAAACAGTTCAGAGTTTCTACGACCGAATCGGTGGAGTTTTTTAATCATTGGCTATGTGTTAATTGATAATTTAATTTAAACTAATCATGAATTGATTCAAAATAAAAATTCAACTTAAATTTAAAGAATTAATTCAATTCAATTTAAATAACTTGAATAAGAAAATTTTACAATTTAATGGATTTTATGCATTGTCAATATTTTTAAATTTTTTAAATACGAGTCCAATCCATAATTGATTTTATTAAAAATTATAAATTTTATAATAAATTTTTCTTTTTGTGCCAATTTTATCTTTGGTAATACTTTTTTAATTAAAATTATTAATTATATCATAACAATAAGATTGCATGTTCGTAATGATTAGTAGATATGAAAGAAATAAATAAGATTAAATTTATATTTTTAGTAAGGATGACAGTGGCCAATCCATTAATCGCTCCACCAAAATTTTAAAAATAATTTTTTTAAAATTAAAAATGTAAAACAATTGTCATTTTTTTAATTGAGTTCAAGTTTGTCGTTTTGCTTAGAAAAATTAGACTTTAAGTTAGGTTGGGGGTTGGTCGCCCATAAGCTAGTCTATTTAAAACACTTGAATCTAGACTCATGGGTTGTCCCATTGACATCCTTAATTTTTAGTATAAGATTTAAATTTTATTAAAATATCAAATTTAAATTATTATCTTAAGATTTTGTTTTTGTATTAATTTAATTTATCTTGTACCGTTAATCTTTTCGATGTTTTATAAGTATTGTATTACATAATTTTATATATTTAGTTATAAGAATTTATTTATATTTTGTATTGTTACTAATTTGCACTACGTATAAATCTATCGGAAATAACTTTTCTATCATATAGGATAAAGTTGTGTATTATGAAACTTTCTCAAACCCCGCATTTCAACGGGAATTTTACTAAATCTTCTTATTGTTATTATTGTAATTTAATTTAAATAAATATAGACTAATAAAATATATCTAAGTCAATCCAAAATTGCGTTAACTTATATTTAAAATAAGTTTAAATTATTTTAAATCTAAGTTAGTTTAAATTATATTTGAAATTTAAATAGAATAGACTTTAGTAAATATATTAATTTTCTTCAAATATAAATTTATTTATTAATTAGGAAAGACATCAATTTAAGATTTAATTGATTTATGTTTTAAATAAATTATTAATAAATATCATATTTAATCAGGTGTTATCCATTTCAATGACAAAGTAATAAGGAGTGAGGTGGAAAGCAAAATGTTCGATACCTCTTTTGACTGCTAAGATTTCCTTATAGCTAATACGATAATGGCGCTCAAAACATCCACTACTATGTCCACAATAATGTCTAATGTCATGGAATTCTTCAATTAAAACAACACCCCAATAAATCTCCTTTTTACGCCATTCAAATTAGTGAATTGTTTTAATAAATAATAATTTAATTAATTGATGGTTGATTTAGCCCTTAAAATGAGGAACTTCTATATTTTATTATCCGTTATATCTACAATCTGTAATCTCTCGATCTTATGTAGTCTATGTTAGTGTTCCTTGTCTAAATCGTATTTAAATTTCGGTTGCCCGCCAGTATGGAGAAGGATCCAACCATTAACTAGGCAACAAGACAACTACTATTGTAATAAACACAATCAAAAGACACGACAAACCCAAATGGTCAAAACCGTTATGTTTTTCAATAAAAATACATAATATCCATTAAAACATTTGTTTTGAGTTATTAATTTATCATATTATTTATTTAGAATATAAAAAACGTGCATCTTTGGAGACGGTCTAATTATTAATTATTGGAACAAATCTCACCAAAGAGAGCTTCTAAATAATTTAAAGAATTATAATTTAAAATAAAAATAAATTAAAATTTAATGTAATAGATTTATTACGCTGAATTAAAATTAATTTAAGATAACTAATTAAAATAAAAAATACATTAAAATTTATAAATATGAACTAATAAATAGAATAATTTGAGATAATTGATTTATTACGTTTAACTAATAATTATTTAATATTTAAATAATAATGACATTAAATTTTATCATATAAGAAATGATGCTTATCTATTTTATTTTCTCATAGACGAATCATGAGCCCCTCGAGTTCCAAGATGTCAGTTGCACTGTAGTACTGTACAGAGAAGTTAAAATACATAATACCAACAAACTAAAATAATCTGAAAAGTACTTTAGATACAGACTAATAAGAGCACACTCTCATATTTCGTCTTCTTCTTCTTGAAGTGCTAGCTCTCTCTGGTTCTTCTGATGAATATACGCAAAATTGAAGACGATCTCTTCAACGATCATCACCATGATCTAGGCCCGCCACTCCAGATCACTACTCAATCACAACCGTCCATTCACGACGACCTTCCCGCCCCCGAAATGGACCTGTTTCGCGCCTCATCACCCGACTCTCCGAGTCAATCGTCTTCCGAAAACGACGACTCACTGATCAACCCGAGTTGCCGTAACTCACAAAACGGAAGCATCCCGAACTACACCAACTCCGCGGAGATTCACCGTCCTCCGCCGGCTTATGTGAGCCCGGAGCCGCACATCTCGTCTCAATTCTACACGTTCAACGCCGAGTCTCACTCCCTCATGATCCGATGCATCTTGGAGCAACGCCTCGCAACGGCCAGCGAGATCCGTGCCGCTACGCCGCGCGGAGTACTGAAGTCGTGGCGCGCCGTCTGGAAGGACCGCAACGAGGACACCGCGTACGTCACGGGATGGAAGCGAATACAAGAGAAGCTCACGGTTCACGTGGATCCCACCTCCGGTAACGAATTTCTTTGCTTCAAAAACAACTCTCAGCAGTTCGTTTCTCACATTAATCAGTGGCAAGATATTGTTATGAGCTTTCACGGTGACGCCGATTTGAAACATTTAGGGCTTAGAGAGACAATAGAGAGAATTAAACAGGTTTGGACTGTAGGAGCTAAATTTTACGGAATTCCCGAGAGTTTCATTAGGGTTTGTGTGGCCGCGTGCCCGGTATGTTCCTCTTCGGAGGGTTCTGGTTTGAGGAACAAACGACGTCGTTTCGAGTACACTGAGTCTTTTGATGTGCCTGCTAAAGAAGTACCTAATAGGTTGCAGCAATTGGCTGCGAAACATAAGGTTGTGCTTTGTATTAGGCAGAAGTATATTAGGTATAAGCCTTTCATGGCAGAGGTCAAGGATTATGCATGTCATAGGGCTGGTGAGCCTGCAGCCAAGAAGTCGAGGATGTTGAAGAGGGAGCCTTACGTGTCAAAGAGGTGCGGGTGCGGGTTCAGGATTCGGGCTATTGTGCCGATTATGAATTATAATGAGAAGGATAAAACATTTGTGTATCAAGAAGAGGGGATGGCTGTGTTTAAACTGTATGCTGTGCATTCTGGGCATGAACCTGGTCCTCTGGATGGGAATGCCAGGATTATGCATCGAGTTGTCGGGCATAAAGGTGGGATAGTATTTGATCAAGATATGGACTATGGTGTTTGTGAGGATGTGGAGACCGACGGGTTTGGGTTGACAGGGAAGGAGGAAGGGGAATTGCAGCTTTCCGTTCTGCAGCAGGTTCAAGAGTTGAGAGCCGAGGTTGGTTTGCTTGAAGGGCGGTTGAGGAAATTTCCTGATGAATTGTTGGTCACTGTGTCTCAGGATCTTTTTGATATTGTTAATAAGGTTAGGAGTATAGGGGAAGATTGTTCAAAGATGACGGGATTGCTTTCTCTCAAGCCGCATTCAGATGATGTCCTGGTGGTGGAGAATGATTTGGCACACTGGAGTGATCATCCTCATGAACGGATATATGGTAGTGGCAAGGAGACTGAATTGATTGAAGATGATGAAGATAGCTTTGGGCAGACACTTGGGGATGTTGTTCCTTGGGACCAGATGAGTACAGATTGTAGGAGTGAGAAGGGTTTGATAAGTGATACCTGTAAGCCAGAAAAGTGGTTGAAGTGCAGTGATTTTGACCAGAAGAGTATTCTTGAGTGTGAAGATACTAAACTAATCAAGCCCATTAGACATGATGAGGCTATAGTGACAGATGTAGGTCTTATACAGGTTGATAGTTTCTACCATGATAATTCTAAATGGTATGATTCTCCTTGTGGGTTGGACTCTAGTGCAGATTGTGTAGACGGTGGATTCAGACATGGGGAAATTGTTTAGAGCCCTGCAAGTTAAAGTAAACCCACTCTGACATAATCACTGAGTTTATATTATGCCTGCTTATCCATTTTAACTTATGGAGGTAGGCTGTACATTGTGTATACTGGCGATCCAAGCTTGTCGAATGCTTTTACTTATCTTTAGCGTGTGTTGTCTGTAAAGTATTGTCCAGTTGGGCTTCTCTGCACATAACTTGTTTCTAACTATTTAACAGTTTCTTTTTCTAGATTGCCATTGTCTTTAACTGATTCCTTTGATAACGAATGTCAGTATTCTTCAATGTACCTTTTGTTTTCTACTCCTCTTCTTCAAGTACTGTTTGATGATTTGTTGGGCTTCATCTGTCCTTTGTTGTTTTCTTATTGATTTTTTGGATGCTTTATATCTGTCCACTCTGCACAGAGCTCACTTACATTTTGATATCACGCTGTTGCTGGCATTTTCTTCTGTGTTTTTGATTCATAGCAGTAAGATTGTGATGTACTTGACGAACATGGTTCCGATAAGTTTTATATGTTCTGCAATTATACTTCTTTATATTCTCTAAATGTGTTCACAATTAGTAGACATCCGCTTTTTGAACTGAAAACTCAAAACTTCATGAATTTAACGAACTATTCTGAACATATATATTCAACAAAGTGTCTCACATCTTTATTCCTGTTGGCTGGAACATCAACATGAATTCTTAGTGACAAGTGATGCTTGAGGTTCTCGTTGCTGGGTGCTGCATACTATGTTTTCTGGATTATCGAACCAAAATCATGAGACATTGATGGACTGTTTTTCCTGGTAAATGGACTGTTTTTCCTGGTAATGTTATGTTTCATCATTCTTTGTAGGCTGTAGAGTTTCAATGTAATAATATACGACTTACTATGGAGGAAGACTGGAGATTTTATGGTTTTACTTATTCTAGTTCCTGGTCTTAAGCCTGCTTTCTTGAAAAGATCTAGTGCAACCTTAGGAAGAACTTCTTGATAATGGAACTACATTTGCATTAGTTGATTGCCTCAAGAAATGGAACGTGGTGCTTGCATGCCTCAGTGTACTTATTTTGTCATTTCAATGCAAATGTTGTACATGATAAGCCTTCTAAGCGTTTGTCGTTCTGGAGAAAACTTGGTCGTCTTGGTAATAAGTTAATACTCGTTTGCTGTAAAGTTGTATATTATTGAACCTCTTCAATCTTCACGTTTCAGTTAAACTTTTACTAAATTATTGTTGTTGTAGTTTGCTGTAACAGTTTCATGGTCGAGCCATAGGAATTGGTCAATAAAGTTTTCGCGAGTTCTTTATTCCGTGTTCTCACTTGAGATTGATGGTTAAGTGTATATTTGCCTCTTCCATCTGATTCGGTACTGATTGAAGCTCCTTCTACTGGTATACATTATATGACAGATTATCCAGTTATTAACAAATTCATACTTGGGTTGAAGCTTATTGATTCATAACTAAGTACACTTTTTTAATTCTGATCCTGTTTTTATGTTAATGGTTGTTATAATCTTTCTATGTTGTTACTTGTTAGGAAGTTAGCTTGTTTTCAAGATAATAATTAAAATTTTTTAAAAATCAATATTTGAAGCGCTCAAATTCGATAAGATTTCAATTTAGATTACAAACTTCGAATAAGTTTGAGCCTTAAGTTGATCCTTGCCCTTAAAAATTTTCAATCTTGATTAGAGTTGGCATTTGAGCTTAAATCTGGCCAGGATCAAAATAATCGAGTCTCGGGCCTGTGTTGTTTAGGCCCATAGGCCCAGCCTGATCTTAGACCTAATATTTATTAAAAAATGACGTTTTTAAACAAAAGATATTATTTTTATTTTTAATTTAAAATATGAAAAATAGGTTTGATTGGGCTAGGTCTGGCTCGGGTTTAACTGCTCAGACCTGGATCTTGGCAGAAATTCTTGGGCCGGGCTCGGGCTCGGGCTCAATTAGAGTTGGCTAAAAATCGGTTTCAAACAAAACAGATTTTGAACAATTTGGACAACGGTAAAAATTTTATGACCCTAAACTAGTTTGAAACCATTTTTTTTTTTACCAAGCTGACCCGGAATTGAACTGGATTAGAAAACACCTAATCCGATTCGGAATTAATTTGTCCGATTTTAACTAATTACAAATGGTCATTAAATTACACCATCTTCTTCCCATCTCTTTTTCTCTGTAAAATCAATAAAAAACTATAGCAAAAAAAGCTAAAATATATTTGTCTAGTTGAAGTTCAAACCAAACAAATGGTAAGTCTACAATCAAATTTAAAAAAACAAAAATACAACTACCGAATTTAAAGTCTCCAACAAAATGATAGTAAGAAGTCACAAAGGCACAAACAGTACACCAAATCTGAAACCAATAAACCACATTGTTCATACTACAAATTCAAACCAAATAAAACATGCAAGAAATACAAATCCTTCTTCATCAAATTCTTCATATCCCACTCTTCATTTCCCAAAAACTCCTTGATATGAGGAAAAAAAACAAAAGATGACACAAATTAGCTAACATGTATATAACAAACAAAACTTAATATAATAAATTAGAATAAAGTAATGATAAACTTTACCACTCATCAACTACTACTTGATTAGATTCATATGAAATAGCCTC
>JANQAP020000092.1:1156239-1169657 GCA_026874005.2 Erythroxylum coriaceum
CGTACTAAAACAATAGATACGTATACATATTTTTATAAAAGATTTTCTTATTTTCAAAAATATAAATTTTATTTTAAATACGTATTAAATAAATAGGATACTAAATTTTAACAAACTCTAATCTTTTTAATTATTTTTAAATTTTAAAAAATTTTAATTCAATAATTAATCTTTTAAAATTTGTACAATTTAATTCAAAAATAATTTTTATTAATATAACATTCCAGTAAATATTATAGCAGTCTATTTATTAATTACATAAGTATTATTTTAATTTGAGTTATAAGAGTTTTGAAAAGTTAATCATTAAATTAAAACATTTAAAAATTTATGAATATATAATTTTTAAATAAATTATTTGTTACATATAATTATTTATAGATCACATAATTTAAATAATTTGTTAATAAATTAATTATTCAAAATAAATGAGTTTACTTTAGTTGAGATTTACAAATACTATAAAAGTATTTATTGTTTTTAAATTTGTATCAAGTAAAAAGCATTAATAGCAATCTCGCTAATACGTAAAATTTGGAGAAGTCTAATAATACGTAGTCTAATATTTAATTAGAGTTGTTTCTAAATGACTCATGTTAAATTTATATTAAATAAATTTTCAATAATACATAATAATAATTTATTGATTATGAAAACTGTAATAATTTATATGTTCGAATAAATTGAGTAGGAAGTGGAAATAATTCCGCCAACAAATAAGAGTGACTTAATTGGTTTTAGCTCCTCACTTAAGGCTCTCCTTTGTAGAAGGTGTTGAGTTCGAGTCACTACTAAGGAGAAGAGAGAGAGAATTTTTTCTATTGATGATCCTCTAGTCTCCTGAGCATACTCCTTGGTCGAATCAATTATGGACGTCTCGCTTCCAGCGACAGTGTGGGAATTGGAACCACTAGGAACCTGGGGCTGATAGGAATATGATACTGAACAGGATCAGTGATCAATCAACAACTGATCAATCACTATATGACGGTTCTTTGTGCCCAGAAGTGTATAGGCTGCGTAGGAACATTAAGGACCTTGGAGTTTCAGATTTATCTCCTCTAAGATTCTTAGGGTGAGGTCTTAAGAGCTTAAGATTAATTCGACAAAACTGAAATATCTAATGTAAATAAAAAAGAAAAAAATCTGCTGTATGATCTAAATTCAGATTTTCTATTTTGAAAATTGACATTTTCTTATTTATATTAAAATTAAAATATTCGGAAGATTCAAAAAAAAAAAAATCGGAAGATTCAACTTTCCCAGTTGAGGTAACACGCAGCCGCTAGCTCACCACACGAGCATCCCGTCGGGCATCCCACTGTATTTCCAAAACTACCCCCAACTTTAAGACCAAGATATTATTAGTGACTATCAAGCATCTTTAAGAAATTATTAAGCTGGAAAGTGAGTGAATAAGCAAATTTATGTATTTTGATATTTTTAAAATAACATTAGTAATAGTGTAAATTATAATAAAATTAAATTTATATTATTTTTTAGTAATTTGACCTTTAATTTATTTTGTATAGTATTATAATCGAATAATTTAAATTTATCATAAGCTTTCGTAATTTATAAGAATAATAATTGATAGGACTAAACTTGATTTAATTTTTTTTACGGTTTGATGTTTAGCCAGACTCAAGTCGAACAACATGAGTTTAACTTAATTTGTTATAGTTTAAAATTGATCAAATTTATGTTAAATTATTTGAATCTAATATGGGTTTAATTTAATTTCTTTAATTCAAATTTGATCAAATTTAGGTAAAATTATTCTAATCTAGTTGAATTTAAATAATTTAAATTTTGATCAAATTAAGGTTAAAATAATGTTATTTTATTTGAAATATATTTAAGTCGTTTGAATTGAGTTAGACTCTGTCGAGTTCAATTTAAAGAAAATGTTTATTGAACATCAACAACAACAACAACATTACTTAGTAGAAATCTTGCTGAGACATGGAATTTAAGAAAGTACAGTGATACGTAACCTTATTCTTAATTAGTAAAGAGTGTGTTTTTAAATGAATTACATGAATAAACGAAAAAAGTGCAAATTTTACATTAATTAAAAGTGTTGTTTATACTATTAATTAAAAGTGGTGGAGTAAAGGACACGAGGCCAAAATATTCTGTGTTCAAATCTCTTTATTTATACTCTCGATCGAGTTTGTCGTATAGGATTTGCCTAATATAAAGTACCTAGTTGATATAATTTGCAGACTATTACGTTAATCCAGAGATTTACCTATTGCGTATCCAAAAAATAATTATAGCGAGATCCTTCGTTTTTTTTAAAATTGTTTTAATAATATTAAGTACAAAATAATACTAAAAAATAAAAAATATGCTTATTTCCTTTCAAATATTGATGTGCAAAGTGGCCTATTATTAAATCATAACCGCCATTATTTCAGACCGTAGATCAACAAATTGAGGGGCATTTATGCCAACACAGTATTCATTTCAACGACGAAGAGCAAATCGCGATCTAAATCTCATCCCTTCTTTTCTTCCCACAATCGCAGAGCTAACTCTGAAGCTGAAGCTAACTCACTCGCCCTGTCTGTCTCCTTCTTTGTTTCTGCTTCACTCTCTTTCTTTAATGCGATCGAATCCAAACAAGCCCTAACATAAGAGCCGTACATCTCCGATTTCAGATCTGGGTCCAGCGGTTGAGTCACGAGCTCGTCCTAACTAGGGAATGGCTTCTTCGGAAGCCGATTCCCGTCTAAGCCTAGTTCTAGCACCAGCTCTAGAGAAGATCATCAAGAACGCTTCGTGGCGTAAGCACTCTAAGCTCGGTCACGAATGCAAAGCCATTTTAGAGCGAATCACTTCTCCGCCGCAAGAGAAGGAGACACCGTCCTCACCGGCAGATTCCGACCCCGAAGCTTCGATCCCGGGACCACTCCACGACGGCGGCGCTATTGAGTACTCCCTTGCCGAATCGGAGTCCATTCTCAGCCCTTTGATTAATGCCTGTGCGACCGCCTTTGTCAAGATTGTTGATCCAGCCGTTGATTGCATCCAGAAACTCATAGCTCATGGTTACTTGCGCGGCGAGGCTGACCCCACCGGAGGCACAGAAGCGAAGCTCTTGGCGAAGTTAATCGAATCGGTTTGTAAGTGTCACGATGTTGGCGACGACGCAATGGAGCTTTCGGTTTTGAAAACGCTTTTATCGGCGGTTACCTCAATTTCACTGAGGATACACGGAGATTGTCTGCTGCAGATAGTGAGGACTTGTTATGATATTTACTTAGGAGGCAAAAATGTGGTCAATCAGACAACGGCAAAAGCGTCATTGATTCAAATGTTGGTGATTGTGTTTAGGAGAATGGAGGCGGACTCATCAACGGTTCCTATTCAACCGATTGTAGTAGCTGAGTTGATGGAGCCGGTTGAGAAATCGGATGCTGACGGGTCAATGACGGTGTTTGTGCAAGGGTTTATAACTAGAGTGATGCAAGATATTGACGGCGTTTTGAATTTGGGCTTGCCGAGTAAGGCTTCACTTGGAGCACATGATGGGGCTTTTGAAACTACGGCTGTTGAGACCACGAACCCGACTGATTTGTTGGATTCGACGGATAAGGATATGTTGGATGCGAAATATTGGGAGATTAGTATGTATAAGACGGCTTTGGAGGGGAGAAAAGGGGAGTTGGCTGATGGGGAAGTGGAGAGAGATGATGATTTGGAGGTTCAGATTGGGAATAAGTTGAGGAGGGATGCGTTTTTGGTGTTTAGAGCACTGTGCAAGTTGTCGATGAAAACACCTCCTAAGGAGGCGTCAGTTGATCCCCAATTGATGAAAGGGAAGATTGTGGCTTTGGAGTTGTTGAAGATTTTATTGGAGAATGCTGGAGCAGTGTTTAGAACTAGTGACAGGTAACCGTGCATGCACTTTTCTATTGATTTGATTTTTGGAAGTTCGTTGCTTAGTTAATGATTTTGTGCGAAGTGATAGATTTGTTTGTAGATTCTTGCAAAATGATGATGTGGAGAAATACACAATTGTGAGATTTTAATAAGGATGGATAAGGAGGGAGGAGACTTGTCTGTAGGGAAATTTGTCTTAGCTTGAATTAAATATTAATAGCTTTAACAATCATATTTATCCTTAATTTAAGGAATTTGAATAGGAAATTTCCTCGCATTGCAAGGTATTTGAAAAGTTTTTCCTGTGTGTGCATATGAATTGTGGTCTAGTTGGGTTTCCTGGCAACTCATGGTAGTCCTTTTGATGGATTGAAGCCATGAAATCAAAGAGCTAAATATGTTTATCATGAATGCAGTGACCTCATTTCCTTAGTTTTTTGAATCAGGGCAAAGTCAACTATTTCCAATCAATTGGGTAATCTCTCCTCTCTTGGCCATGTAGCTACCATAACAAAATTGCGTCCATGTGAATGGTTTTAAAGTTTATGTTCTTTTTGTGTGTTGTTTGTCAGCCAGGATGATATTTGGTTTCTTGTATAGGTGAGCTGGGTCTGGTTTACATTTATGAATACTCTCTTTTGGGTGGTTTGAGAAGCTATACTGTTTTTCTTATGTCTTCTTCAATTCTTTCAAAACATAACAAGTAACAAATTCCTTGATATGCTGTTTATGCTCATTTTGGAACAGGTTTTTGGGTGCAATTAAGCAATACTTGTGTCTGTCTCTGTTGAAGAACAGCGCTTCAAATCTCATGATTGTTTTCCAGCTTTCTTGCTCCATTTTCATCAGTCTGGTTTCGAGGTTTAGAGCTGGATTGAAAGCAGAGATTGGAGTGTTTTTCCCTATGATTGTTCTCAGAGTTTTAGAAAATGTTTCTCATCCTAATTTTCAACAGAAAATGATAGTACTTCGGTTTCTGGACAAGCTCTGTGTTGATTCGCAGATCCTGGTAGATATCTTTATTAACTATGATTGTGATGTCAATTCATCAAATATATTTGAGAGGTATGTTCTTTGATTTCTTTTAGATATCTAGTTGAGACTACATGATTAAAATCCTAATACTTCTAATTTGTAACTTGGTTTGATTGTTCTTATTTTTCAGAATGGTCAACGGACTTCTCAAAACTGCCCAGGGTGTCCCCCCTGGTACGGTCACTACGCTGTTGCCACCTCAGGAGGTCAATATGAAACTTGAAGCTATGAAGTGCTTGGTGGCTATTTTGAAATCAATGGGAGACTGGATGAACAAACAGTTCCGTATTCCTGATCCTCATTCTAGAAAATTTGATGCGGTTGAAAACAGTCCCGATTCTAGCAATGTTACCATTGTAAATGGGAGTGGGGACGAGCCTGTTGAAGGATCTGATTCTCATTCAGAAGCCTCTGCTGATGCTTCTGATGTTTCCACTATTGAACAGCGCCGTGCGTATAAGTTGGAACTTCAGGTATGTATGATTGAATGTTCGGATGCTTGCAAATAAGTTGTCTTTCTGTTTATGTTCTGGGGTCTTCCCTGGGAATCTAATGGAGAAGTTGTGGCAGGAAGGTATTTCTCTTTTTAATCGGAAACCCAAGAAAGGAATTGAATTTCTGATCAATGCAAATAAAGTGGGCAACTCACCAGAGGAGATAGCAACTTTTCTTAAAAATGCTTCTGGTTTGAATAAGACGCTGATTGGTGATTATCTAGGAGAAAGGGAAGAGTTACCACTTAAAGTAATGCATGCCTATGTGGATTCTTTTGAGTTTCAAGGCATGGAGTTTGATGAGGCTATCAGGGTCTTTCTCCAGGGCTTTCGGTTGCCTGGGGAGGCACAGAAAATTGACCGTATAATGGAAAAGTTTGCTGAGCGATACTGCAAATGTAACCCAAAAGTTTTTACTAGTGCCGATACGGCTTATGTCCTTGCCTACTCTGTGATAATGCTTAACACTGATGCCCATAATCCCATGGTGAAGAACAAGGTCTGATATAGATATTTTACTTTTATGCAGTTGTATTTGTTTGACAGAGTGGTTTATAATTTTCTGTAATCTTGGAACTGTCTCTTCCTGTGAATAAATGCAGATGTCAGCTGATGATTTCATCAGAAACAATCGTGGCATTGATGATGGAAAAGATTTACCTGAGGAGTTCATGAGATCATTGTTTGAACGGATTACACGAAATGAGATTAAAATGAAAGAAGATGATTGGGCACTCCAACAACGGCAGTCTATGAACTCCAACAAAATTTTAGGGTTGGATGGCATATTGAATATTGTTATCCGCAAGCGGGGTGAAGATATGCATATGGAGACAAGTGATGATCTTATTAGGCGCATGCAGGAACAATTCAAAGAAAAAGCTCGCAAATCTGAGTAGGAATTACTGGTTTTCCTGTGATGCAAAAATTTACTACTCTTCCATAGGTCCCCTTGTGCACTGATGAGCGTATTGTTTCTACTTCTGTATTGTCTTGTATTTGCCCATAGAATATGACCATTTCTTAAAGGTGCATTTACTTAGGATTTAGCTGCTAGAGTTGCATGGTTGAAGTTTGCGAGAGCTCAGACAGACATTGTTTCTTATTGATTATTTCATCACTTGAATATATACTCTTATTTTGAATTTCCTATTTGTTGAATTTGTGTAATCTTTATGTGGTTCTCATTGATCTGCAATGGTCTTGTTATTTGTAGGTCAGTCTATTATGCAGCAACAGATGTTGTGATCCTTAGATTCATGATTGAGGTATGCTGGGCGCCCATGCTGGCTGCCTTCAGTGTTCCTCTTGATCAAAGTGATGATGAAGTGATTATAGCACTGTGTCTTGAAGGTTTCCGTTGTGCTATTCATGTTACATCGGTGATGTCCATGAAGACTCATAGAGATGCGTTTGTGACTTCCTTAGCAAAGTTTACTTCCTTACATTCTCCTGCTGATATAAGGCAGAAAAATATAGATGCTATCAAGGTTGGTACTTGACATTTCTGAATTTCTTATAAATGCCACGAAAGATGGGTTAAATCTGTGCTCCAAATTGTTTGAGTTTATGTGTCTGAAATTCTGTTAAAGTAGAGTGCCTGTTGGGTTGTGCTTGATAACAAGTTATCTATGTTAATCAATACCTTAACATGTTTCTTGGGGTACATGCTATTATGAGAATAAGTACTTTTGATGGCAGCTCTGCTTTGAGATGTTCTGTCATCTTGATATGAAAGATTATGTAACACACACACACACACACAAACATATATATATATATATATGACTTGTTTATTCAGCCGGAGCCAAATAAAGTTTCCACATGCTTATCATATTCTCCTCACCAATAAATTACCTCAATATCTGAATCCTTCTTATTGTGCCTAGGAGATTTTCGGTGGGAAAATATTCTGTGTGTTTAAACATATGAGGGCTTCTTTAACTTTGGCAAGGTAGTGATCATTTAACTGAGCACATGATATTGTGAGGATTATATTAGTTTCTTGTCCATGGATAGACAGAAAATGCTGGAACTTCCCTCTCTGAAGTTACCCTTCTGGGACCGCAACTCTAAAAGGTAGTGACATAGCAAATAGATTATAATTGAATGTTATTTGATTTTCTGAGAAAAATTTGGTCTCAATGGAGGTAAAAGTTCAAATGACAATTACAAGGATATCTGTGTGCGTGACTCTTTGCTATTTGGATGTGCCCATTTGGAAGCTAGTAAAATGTCTTGATATTGATAACTTTATGCGGCTTATGAACTACTAACTTGGAAACTATACTACACGGGTCATAGCCTACTGAACTTTGTAACATTAGGCATTTGCTTCATGTATCTAACATTGCATTTATGGTGTTGTCAGGCGATCGTTACCATTGCAGATGAGGATGGTAACTATTTGCAAGAAGCTTGGGAGCATATATTGACATGCGTGTCACGCTTTGAACATCTGCATCTCTTAGGAGAGGGTGCTCCCCCAGATGCTACCTTTTTTGCCTTTCCCCAGAATGAGTCTGAAAAATCAAAGCAAGCTAAGTCAACTGTCCTACCTGTTTTGAAAAAGAAGGGACCTGGGAGGATGCAGTACGCAGCTACTGCTGTTATGAGGGGTTCATATGATAGTGCTGGCATTGGTGGTAATGCTTCTGGAGTCACTTCTGAACAGATGAATAATTTAGTATCCAATTTAAACATGTTAGAACAAGTTGGAAGCTCTGAAATGAATCGCATATTTACACGGAGTCAGAAATTGAACAGTGAGGCAATAATTGACTTTGTTAAAGCTCTTTGTAAGGTGTCTATGGAGGAACTTCGATCTGCATCTGATCCGCGGGTATTCAGCCTCACAAAAATGGTTGAGATTGCGTATGTATCACCTTGCTTCTTGGTTTTTTTCCATCATTTTTTTAATCTCTCGAATGATTCATCGATTGATTTCACTTTTTGCTCTAATCATTTGACTTGATATATTATTTCAGGCATTATAACATGAATCGCATCAGGCTTGTATGGTCAAGCATCTGGCACGTGCTTTCTGATTTCTTTGTAAACATTGGCTGTTCTGAAAATCTTTCAATTGCAATATTTGCCATGGATTCATTGCGACAGTTATCAATGAAATTCTTAGAGAGAGAGGAGTTGGCAAACTACAATTTCCAGAATGAATTTATGAAGCCTTTTGTCATTGTCATGCGTAAAAGTAGTTCTGTTGAAATCAGAGAGCTGATCATCAGATGTGTTTCTCAAATGGTTTTATCTCGTGTCAACAATGTCAAATCTGGATGGAAAAGCATGTTTATGGTATTGGCATCCTTCCCCTCAAACTCCCATCTTCTTATTATGTTGGTTTGGTTATGATTTTTCTTTTTTTTTTTGTTTATGCCATAAAGAACTTACACTTGATTCTTCAGGTTTTCACAACTGCAGCATATGATGATCACAAGAACATTGTACTCTTGGCCTTTGAAATAATGGAGAAGATTATTCGAGACTACTTTCCCTACATTACTGAGACTGAGACAACCACTTTCACAGATTGTGTTAATTGTTTAATTGCATTCACCAATAGTAGATTCAACAAAGATATCAGCCTGAATGCAATTGCTTTTCTTCGATTCTGTGCCACAAAACTTGCAGAAGGAGATCTTGGATCTTCATCAAGGAACAAGGAAAAGGACTTCTTTGCAAAAGTTTCTCCATCTTCCCTTGAAGCGGGAAAAGATGGAAAACAAGATAGTGGAGAGAGCACAGATAAGGAAGATCATCTTTATTTCTGGTTCCCTTTACTGGCAGGTGTGGTTCAGCATGAGTTGTATATATCATATTATCGAACAATTTGTTCCTCAAGCTGTAGAGCTTTGCTCTTTGTTCTTCTCCTTGCAAATTTTCTCTTAATGTAAAATAACATATTTCTATAATATTGAAATGATTGTTGTTTTTTGTGCAGGTTTATCAGAACTTAGCTTTGATACTAGGCCTGAAATTAGGAAGAGTGCCTTACAAGTGTTGTTTGAAACTTTACGGAATCACGGTCATCATTTTTCTCTACCTTTATGGGAGCGAGTTTTTGAGTCAGTCCTTTTCCCAATATTTGACTATGTGCGGCATGCTATTGATCCTACTGGGGGCGAGTCTCCTGGACATGGCATTGATAGTGATTCCGGTGAGCTTGATCAGGATGCATGGCTATATGAGACATGCACGTTGGCCCTCCAACTGGTTGTTGATCTTTTTGTGAAGTTCTATAATACCGTCAATCCTCTTTTAAGGAAGGTGTTGATACTTCTGGTTAGCTTCATTCAACGTCCTCATCAAAGCCTTGCTGGAATTGGTATAGCTGCCTTTGTTCGATTGATGAGTAATGCTGGGGAACTATTTTCAGAAGAAAAGTGGCAAGAAGTGGTTTTGTCATTAAAAGAGGCAGCCAATGCAACACTTCCTGACTTCTCCTATATTGCTGGAGATTCTATGCAAGCAAGCCATGGACGTTATGTGCAAGTTAATGGAGAGTCTGGTGAAACTGGTACGGCTGATGTTGATCCAGAGAGACTGATGACACGTCGTCTTTATGCTTCTATATCTGATGCAAAATGTCGAGCAGCTGTTCAACTTCTATTGATTCAGGTAATATTTGGTTTGATGTTGGGACATTGTTATACACTTTGCTATTTATATTACATGTGGGTTAGTTGTTGCCGACCTGTTGTCATTCTCTTCACTGTAGTCAAAGTCTCTTCCTCTATAAGTGTTTAAGCATATACCTGTTCTGTACCTGTTCTGTATGGCAGGCAATCATGGAGATTTACAGTATGTATCGACCTCATCTTTCTGCAAAAAATGTCTTGGTCCTGTTTGATTCATTGCATGATGTGGCATCCCATGCTCACAAGATCAATACAAATTCCATGTTACGATCAAAGCTACAAGAGTTTGGCTCAATGACTCAAATGCAAGACCCTCCACTACTGCGCCTAGAAAATGAGTCTTTCCAGATTTGCCTCACATTTTTACAAAATCTAATACTTGATATACCTCCAAGTTATGATGAGGCTGAAGTTGAATCTTGTCTTGTCAGCCTCTGCCGGGAGGTTTTGCAATTTTACATTGAAACTTCCTGTTCTGGACAGACTTCTGAATCTTCATCCAACGGGCAACATCATTGGCTGATACCCTTGGGCTCTGGAAAACGTAGGGAATTAGCTGCACGGGCACCTCTTATTGTTGGAACTCTTCAGGCAATATGTAGTTTGGGAGATAATGCGTTTGAAAAGAACTTGGCTCGTTTCTTCCCTCTTTTATCTAGCTTGATAAGTTGTGAGCATGGTTCAAATGAAGTCCAGGTGGCTCTCAGTGATATGCTTAGCTCATCTGTTGGCCCTATTTTGCTCAGATCATGTTGATTTTGGTAAGATTGTACTGAATTTTTGGTTGTCTCATACCTTATCACTGCTTCTAGCTTCTGATTTATATGTTTTTGATTTATTGTAATTGTTACTGAAAAGTAGATCTGCAGTAATGAAGAGTTAGCAATGATTTTGGATTAGCCAATTCTTCGGAGTCTTTCATGTTACTCATTCAGCAGCATTGCACCTCTTTGTTAAAAAGAATTCGTTCACTTCTCCGAAGTTTTCATGTTGTATGCTAGTTCATTTTCTCCCCTTATCTCTTTCAACGGTCTGATTATCAGAACAATAATTCCTCGTTAAAAAGTCTCTTTAATTATATCTGATGGTTTCTGTTGTCGACCATTACCTTGTTCCTGTATATTCCTTTTTTCGCCGTGAGTTGTTAATGGTGTGAACAGTGGTTTGAAGATTGATTTAAAGATCATCTTTGGATGGATTCTCTTCTTGTGGATTAAGCCTTGGACTTGTAATTTATTTGTTGGTTCCTAACCTGATTATGACGTCTTGAGCAAGATGACTGTAATCGTAGTTATCTGGAAATCAGCCGCACACAACACAAGCAGTGTCGCTGACATGTAGAACTTCCAGATATGGAAGGACTAAACAGTGGGCCGTCCCAAGTTTTGACTTTTGGAATTAGTTTCAATTAATAATTTATTTGCTGTGTATAGCTTATACTAACATAAAAGAAATCTGCCGCAAGATTGACTTGGTCCTTAGGCAGCCAAGTGGAATATCATTGATTACTAGAATGGAAGTAAAGACGCAAAAGAATTGGAGAGCTCCTGTAGTTGCGGAGACTGCAATATTTTTGAGTTGAAATGAAATTTGCGGCGTTGGCATTGCCGGCACTCTTCACCACCACACAAGGACCTCCTGACCTAATTGACGAAATCGCCTGACCACGCCCCTCCCATTCGTTGTCTGTATATCCTCGTCCAAGTTGTGAGTGAGTCATCTTACGCGTCCTATTACCTTTAGCTAGATATGTGAATCCCGAGGTCCAAAACAGAAGGATTGTCCGGTCTTTTACGCATTGTCTTGTCCCTTAACTCTGTGTGTGCCCACAGGAATTATTAGGATTGTCATTTCATTCATGTTCACCTATATATACAAATAATCACTTCACTCCTTGTTCTATTACTATCTGATCCCTTCTAATATTATTAACCAAAAAGACATGCTGAGCCATCTCAGGACTTGCTTGACCAATTTGTGTGAGAGGGTCCAAGTGAAATGCAAGAGGAGAGAAGGGAAGAAGCTGTGTTTTAGCTTTGATTCCTTAACATCGTCTTTTGCAGCTATGGAAGTCCCCAATCAACTCAGCCAAGTGTTCAAAGTCATCGACGCAAATGGGGATGGTAAGATATCGTCTCATGAGCTGAGCCAACTGCTCTCTGTGTTCGGGTACAACAAATCAGAAGCTACGAAGGTAGCTGAAGGTATGCTGAGAGAAATGGACCGCGACGGTGATGGGTTCGTAGACTTGAACGAGTTCATCGACACCGTCAACGGCGGTGAAGAAGAGTATCTTATGGACGCTTTTCTAACATTTGATCTTGACAAGAATGGTCTCATCTCTGCTAGGGAATTGCAGAAGGTTCTCAGTAGCCTAGGATCAGACAACTATAGCCTACGAGATTGCAGACTTATGATTAAAGGAGTTGATAAAGATGGTGATGGGTTCGTTGATTTTAAAGAATTCCGATCGATGATGAATTCATCAAGAGCAATCTAGAAGATGAACCTTTCAAACTACGGTGTGATACAGAATAATTGGGTAACGTAAAGTCTTATCCACCCTCTTGTTTCTTCTGTTCTAGCAGACACTTTAGCTTCTGGGGGAGTTTTTGTACATAAGTTCTTACAAGGCAAGGTTTATCTTATTCTTAGCCCAGTTACAAGGAAATATCACTTTAAAAAACCCATTTCATGCAAACAGTCCCTTCTCTTGTGCTGATAAAAGGACTTTTCCAGACTGGAAAAAGCTCTACTTACCATTTATTTGTACTGAACATCTTCGACTCTGGCATCTATCTCCCTCTCTTTTTCTCCTCCTCCATGATAGGAAATGGGCAAATGGGGTCTCTTCTCTTGTCACATTATGCTTGTCAATTTCAGGGTCTTAGTTCATGCCAACCCAAAGTGTAAAAGCCTTCCTGATTGCTCAGACACGCGTACTAAAAAGTAAAAAGTCTACCGAGACTGCTCGGCCACAGGTCCACGCTTCAGATACAAACAAGCACAAGTTCATCATTATCGTCACGCTTCCCATCTATTAGTTTTTGTTGTTTCTTGAGTTGTTGGTGACTGACGAATCAATTATTGCATGCACTAAGTTGAATTTTCTTTCTACTCTCTATCCATCCAAGATATTTTGTTACCCACGCGCTCTCCAATCATATATTTTCTTTACCTCTTTCAGTCTCCGTGTGCTTTACCTTTTGTTCTCCTCGTTCCAAATTGTGAGTACCTGAGCTGAAGTCTAACGTGATTTTCAAGAGGATTAACAAAGAAAAGTAAATTATAGGGTTTTAAATTGGTGGTCGCAATTATAAATGTAATTTAAGCAACAATTTGCTAT
>JANQAP020000092.1:1187946-1198930 GCA_026874005.2 Erythroxylum coriaceum
AATAAAACTTTTATTAAAATTTTTATTATTTTAAAATAGAAAATATATAAAAAATTATTTGTCACGGTTGTGCGTGATTTTTTAATTGGACATAATTTCTGTTTTAAAATCATAGCGTTAAACCTTTTATAACAACCATTTTAATATCAGGAGTATAATAGTCATTTATTATACATTACATTTCATTCAATCCATCTTCTAAACAATGTTTCACTACGTTACATTATGAACCCTTCCATCCCTCCCAAATAACTTTTAACTATATTACATTCCATTCCATTATTAATCGTTCCATTCCGTTCTATTCCGTTCCATTAATTAACATCCAACCAAACAGGCCCTTAGTTTTGTTAGAGAAGAAGATTCTGATGGGTCTTTAATAACTAGTAAAGTTATTAAAACCCATCAAAATAATGTTACAACAAAACTCACATACAGCTCAGCCCATCAGAGATATTCTTAAAACTTACTGAGACTTTACTGGTTTGTATTTGTCTCAGTATCAGTACACTCTCGATCTTCTTGACAGAGCCAACATGGCCAATTGTAAACCCTATGCCACTCCTTTAGCTCTAGGCACCAAACTCTCGACTATTGATGGCAAACCCTTTTCTGATCCCACCCTTTATCGCAACATCATCGGTGCTCTCCAGTACCTGTGTTATACAAGACCCGACATTATCTTTGTCGTCAACAAACTCAGTCAATTTCTCTCTCATCCTCTCGACACTTATTGGACTGCTTGTAAAAGAGTTTTACGATACCTAAAAGGCACGAACTCACTGACCTTGGTATTTCGCCCATCATTGCAACCTCTGTTGCTTCAAGGGTATAGCGACTCCGATTGGGCCGGATCTCCAAAATATTGGAAGTCCACCACCGACGGTTGTGTCCTCTAGGGGGTAATTTAGTATTCTAGAGCTCCAAAAAGTAGACCACAGTAGCTCGCTCCAGCACCGAAGTTGAGTACCATGCCTTAGCCCACATATCGACAGAACTACTTTGGATTCACTCCCTCATCAAAGAACTCAAATTCACTCTTCCTCACACTCTTGTTCTATGGTGCAACAATAATGGAGCTCGCTCTCTTGCACAAAACCCAGTCTTTCATGCTCGAAACACATCGAAATATATATGCATTTCATACGAGACAAGGTTGAAATTGGGCAAATAGATGTGCGATATGTTAGCTTTGAAGATCAACTAGCCGATCTACTCACAAAACCACTCACTAAAAATCAATCCTCATATCTTCTCAATAAGCTCAATCTCTGTTCAAGATCAGAGTTTCGCTTGAGAGGGGCTGTTAGAGAAGAAGATTCTGATGGGTCTTTAATAACTTTAGCCCATCAAAATGATGTTACATTAAAACCCACATACAGTTCAGCCCATCAGAGACATTCTTGAAGCTTCCTTGATGATATGTACAAATAGTGTTTAGCTATAACAGAACAACACATTCTCTTATAGTTATCAACCCTTGAGATCACAACAAATTGTAGCTAATGGCTAGCTTTTACTTATTGTTTGTACATAAATATAGTCCACAATGAATAACATCATCTATCAAGTTTTACAAACAAAATACGGGTATAATCTTTACAAGTTTGATTAGAAATGAATATGTTTGATTTGATCTAATTGAGTTTTGAGCCGGACTTGAGTTTTTTCCTCCTCTAATTTTAAGTTTAAGGTTGAATTCTTGGATAATTCGAAATTTGAAAATTTTAGAAAATTCAAACTCTATTTTTGGACAACTCTAGTTCGAAAGTTTTAGACACATTTTTTTTAATATTATAATTCAAACTCGCTATTTTTGGATACATGACGAATAAATATTGATGTATTCATGTTAACTTTAGCTTTAAAATGACACAACTTTTGTAATTTCGAGTGGACCTTGTCAGTTGCATAAACTTCTGTCAAAAGACGATCTACAGAGATTAGGGTTAGATGCATTAGCAAGAACCTATGACCCAATTGGTTCTCTTATGGATCTGGCCCATTACTGTAGACAATTTGAGCTCGAACATCATTTGGGTTAATGAACATCATTTGGGTTGATGAACATGAAAATAGTTGCTCTCTTGGTAGTGATGCTGTGGTTTTAGGGACTTTTACCATACAAAGATTGGTACTTTAAGAAGGAAAATTGAGATTGTGATAACCGAAGAAAGAAATTTTCTTGAGAGTGAATGATCAACCAAAACCTTGGATTTTAGAAGCAGTTCAGCTGATGAAAGCCTTGTTGGGGTTAGTCTCAATCTTTTTTTTTCTTTCTTATTATTGGTATCAGGCTGTGATCATTGTGAAATGCTTCATTCGGAAAGTGCCAAAACAGATTTCGTGTTCATACATTACCTGGAATTCACGCAACTGAATGTTGGTATATAATCTGCTTACTCACTCAAAGGTACTGGATTGCTTTGTTTCAAGTGATAAGGTGGTTTTGCGTAGAGCTTTTTCTATGGATTATTCTTCCCTCATCGGATACCGATTGGCGTTTTCGAGCAATTTTTATGTGGCCATTTAAAGATCATTTATGACATTGTATATCGTTTTCACCTTTGTCGGATGTAACTGTCTTGACTCTTGATCTCATTTTCAGTTGTGTTTCACACAAAATTGAGGTATTCACAGGTGCATTTATATGTTTGCTGGGAAGTTCTCCTTTTTGTCTTTTGATTTTGTTATCTTCCATTGGTGAAGTGTTTATATGTTTGTGAAAAATTATAGGGGTAGTATTTTTGTAAACTTTTCAATTTTTTGTGATCGTCTTTAACACAAATAAAAAATCAAAACAATTAAAAGCAAAATAACAAATGACACTAAAAATTTGATAATGTTATTCGACACTCTTTGTCTATATCGGCGAGGTCCTTATTTATATTAATTCTTTCACCGAAATACAATAGATTTATCCAAGACTTTATTGAGCCGACGTCACTCAATCCTTGATACTATCTCTCAACCTCATTTTTTGTGAAAGATTTTCATATTCAATAATACGACTGACTCATGTTAACCTCGTCAGAGGATTTTTTTCTACTACTCTTAATGAAAGACAATTAATAAAAATAACTCAAGTGATTAATCATTCAAAAAAAGAATAACAATATACTTAAGATAAAATAACCTTCCTTATATTCAACTTTCTGAAATATATCTGAATAATTGTCCATTTACTAGACTAATCTACGCCAGCGTCGGAATCAAACCACAGCTACTTAGTTAATAATTGACACACATCAGAACGTATACGCAGTGCCCAAATACCTCTCTGTCGAAAGCTACTCCAATAAATAAAGGTTCAGCTTAAATGACTTCCAAAGTAATTAATGAAGGAGCGTGAACCTACCGAGGTTAAAATTACACACACATACACATGCATAAAGAAAGACCCTTCCAACTGTATGCTACTCCAATGATTCACCACTCAAGCACTCACGCTACACAAATAAAACATCAGCCACAGGTTAACAACACAAAGCCACCCTGCGTATATTTTAGAGAATCAATTAATTCACAATGAAATTTCCAGTAATACCTTTCCGCCTCTACTTTGACACAAAACAACTTGAATCACAACCAAACTTTAGCCATATCCTTTAGCTACTACGCTTATGTAATGGCCACATAAGTCTTCATTAAAACCACATTTATGCAAGATAAAATTTTATATTATTTAAAATATTATCCAACTAATCTTTTTAAATCTAAAATAATAAAAATTTGATAATTTCGATTTATAAAAAATGTCAAAATAAAATAAGTAAATATATACGATATACAGACATGACCACCCAGCAAACTTTCAGGTGAAATGGAAATCTTCTCAACTATCTTCATCTTCACAGCAACACCTTTTCTCATTTTCCTCACAATATTTCTTTATCACATAATTAGCACCTACACAGGCAAATCCATCAACAACCTTGACTACCCACCGGTTCGAGGAACAGTATATGGGCAGTTGTTTTACTTCAACAAACTCTATGAGTACCACACCGAATTTTCTAGGACACAGAGGACATACCGTCTTCTTGCTCCGAACCATAGTAACGTGTACATTGCTGATCCAAGAAATGTGGAGCACATCCTGAAAACAAAATTTGAAATGTATTCAAAAGGTAAGTATAACAAAGATATAATGAGTGACGTTTTTGGTGAAGGGATATTCTTGGTTGATGGAGACAAGTGGAGGCAGCAAAGGAAGCTTGCGAGTTTTGAGTTCTCCACCAGAGTCCTTAGAGACTTTAGCTGTGCCGTATTCAGACGAAATGCTGCTAAACTTGTTAGAGTCATCTTGCAGATTACAATTGCTGATCAGGCATTTGATATGCAAGTAAATAAACCAGACCCTTCTTTCTTTTTGTCTTGTCTTGGATCAAATCTCGCATTAAAAATGAATGTTGCACATTCTCCTACATACTGCTCAATATCTTTCTTCATAGATCTTGAAAGGCCAAAATGATTATTTCTATTTTAGGGATGCTAATTGAACAACTATATTGATGATAGACCTAAAGAAAGCTATAATTGTGTAATCAGAATCTCCTTTTATGTTCCCTTCATATTAACCTCTGTTTCTGAAATTTTGATTAAATGTGAGGCCTAACTAGGATTAGCGCATTGGATACTAAGCATTAGTCTTTGCTTCTTATTGAATGGAATAATTTGCATTAGGCTTTGCTGATAAACAGTACAGTTACCAAGTTCACTTATTGTAGGATTTGCTGATGAGATGCACGCTGGATTCCATAATCAAAGTTGGCTTTGGGGTAGAACTGAATTGCTTGGAGGGGTCCAGTGAAGAAGGAATATCGTTCATGAAAGCCTTTGATGATGCTAACGCATTAATCTATTGGCGTTTTGTTGATCCATTCTGGAAACTCAAAAGGTACTTCAATATTGGTTCTGAGGCTTCACTCAAGAAGAATGTCAAACTTATCAACGACTTTGTGGACACGGTTATCAAGACCAAGCAGAAACAACGTGTAGAGCAAGAATATTGTGTTAGTTATACTTTCACTTGATACCACAGGATCTTTTTATCTTTCAATTTAGTTCTTGCTGATCAACTTAGATTTTGCTACTATTATAGAGTAACAAGGAGGATATACTGTCAAGATTTTTTGTGGAAAGTAAGAAGGATCCAGAGGGAATTACTGATCAATATCTAAGGGATATCATCCTGAACTTTATGATTGCTGGCAAAGATACCAGTGCAAATGCCCTCTCATGGTTCTTGTACTTGCTAAGCAAGAAGCCTTTGATCCAGGAAAAGATTGTCCAAGAAGTAAGAGATGTCACTGGTTGTCAGGGCAATGAAGCTGATATTCAAGATTTTGTGGCAAAAATAACAGAGACAACCCTTGAGAAAATGCATTATCTTCATGCAGCATTGACAGAGACCTTGAGAATATACCCACCAGTTCCCGTGGTAATTTTCATACAATCTCAGGGACCTATTGCCAAACTGTATAAGGGGCTAAGCAACAAAAGTCATACCTAGGCATGTTTTTAACTGGATTAATATCATATATTTGATGAGCCATGGTCAATCAATCTCTGACACAAACTTCTGTTTGCTCCTTAGTTTTAGGGGCTTTTGCTTCTTCTACTATGCAAAAACATTTATTTTTATTTGGAATTTTTCTTTGTTTAAAGGATCTTGATTTGCTCATCTTGTGATGCAATGCACATATCTCAACAGAATCTGTTAAAATTGAAATGTTTGGACCATTCATAGTTTGAATTGTATGGCAGTGACCTTCTGGTTTCTGCCTTGTTGTCTTCTGTTATATATTTTTTTTCTTTATTTACTTGAATCTAAGAGACTGGAATTCTAGTAATATGATTTCTTTGTGTAATTCAAGGATGGGAGATGCGCAGAATCAGATGATATTCTTCCTGATGGCTTTAGAGTAAGAGCGGGCGATGATGTCTATTATGCAGCTTATGTCATGGGTCGGATGTCTTATATCTGGGGAGAGGATGCTGAGGAATTTCTGCCAGAAAGATGGCTAAGGGATGGGGTTTTCCAACCTGAGTCACCTTTCAAATTCACAGTATTTCATGTATAGATCATTTTGCTCATTGTTACATAAGAATTGTTGACGTATATTGATGTTGAGAATTTCTCATGTACTTGGTTGCACCTTTGCTTGTAGGCTGGTCCTCGAATCTGTTTAGGGAAAGACTTCGCTTATCGGCAGATGAAGATCATGTCAATGGCCCTCCTGTACTACTTCCGCTTCAAGTTAGCTGATGAGACAAAAAAAGTTACTTACAGGACAACCTTCACGCTTCACATTGATGGAGGTCTTCATCTTCACGCAATTGCAAGAACAAGCTCATACAATTAGAGCATGTGAAGCGAACAGTCTAGCACTTTGATGAACCATGTTAGTTTAACTTCATATGTTGGTAACCTACGAACGCTGCTGCTTATATGGATATGTTCCAATCATGGTGGTGCCGCCAGAACTTCGTTTATCATCAAAGTGCATACAATTCCATCTATGGGAAGTGAAATGGATAAGCCTCAGAGTGTACAAGCAGTGGAATGATTATGTTACAGATACTCTTAGCATCTTCTTTGCTTTTCTTATTATTAGTTGGAGCTGGCGGTCACTGTGAATGTTTAATTAATGGGTAAGTGCTAAAGCAGATCTCATATTGATATATTATCTGGAATGCACGCAACTGAATGTTGGTATATAATAGTGTATATCATATTTAGTACATTATATATTCTGAGTAAGTCTAAAACAATGACAGATTCGATTTAAATCAAGATTTTGGTAAAGATTATCGTTCTTCATGTCGCATGTACTTGCTTGATCCAACCTTTAATTGTATCTGTAACACTAAATTGAGGTGTTTCAGATGCTGCATTCTGTTCTGTTTGACAGAGACTTGGGAGTTTTAACTTTCATGTTGTCGTGTTGGATTGCGTTATTGTGTGCATATCCAGACATTATTCTCCAAACTTTCGGGAGAAATGGAAATCCTCTCTACCATCTTCATCATCTTCACATCAAGCCCCTTTTCTCATCATATTCACAGTATTTCTTAATCACATATTTAGTATCTTCA
Source organism: Erythroxylum coriaceum (assembly GCA_026874005.2). NCBI lineage: Eukaryota > Viridiplantae > Streptophyta > Magnoliopsida > Malpighiales > Erythroxylaceae > Erythroxylum > Erythroxylum coriaceum. The sequence continues at coordinate 1,195,048 of JANQAP020000092.1, forward strand.
TAGGCAAAACCATCAACAACCCAGGATACCAACCAGTATCAGGAACGGTATTTAGGAACTTGTTTCACTTTCAACAAACTCTAGGACACTTTTTTGTTGCTAACCGTAACAGCGTTTATTACTGATCCAAGAAATGTGGAGCACATCCCTAAAATAAAATTTCAAACGTATTCGAAAGGTAAGAACATCAAAGACATAAAGAAGGACGTTTTTGGTAAAGGGATATTCTTGGTTGAAGGGGACAAGTGGAGGTAGCAAAGTAAGCTTGCAAGTTTTGAGTTCTTCTCCAGAGTTCTGAGAGACTAGCTGTGCAGATGCTGCTAAACTTCTTAGGAGTCGATCTCCCAGATTACAATTTCTAATCAGGCCTTTGATTTGCAGGTAAAACAAACCAGCTTCTCTTCTTTCTTTTCTTCTTGTTTTCGATCATATCTAAATCACTTTCAGTTCAGACCACTAGATCATTTTAGGCCTAAACATTAAGATTCTCAACAATCTCTTCATACCGTAACTGACATAATCTGTAATGATTTATGAAGGTTTCATTCTCTTCATAAAAAATAGGAGGTAGAGCCAATAAAGATTTCCACTTGCTAAGCAAGAACCTCACGATCCGGGAGAAGATTGTCTAACAAGTGAGAGATGTCACTGGTTGTCAGGAAAATGAAGCTGATATTGAAGATTTTGTGGGAAAAATAACAGAGACAACCCTTGAGAAGATGCATGATATTCATGCAGAGCATTGACAGAGTCCTTGAGAGACCTTGAGACTCTATCCTGCAGTTCCTCTGGTAAATTTTCATACACAGTACAAGAGGATATGCAATCAAAACCACAGCTAGACCTGTTTGCAACTGAATCACGTAAAAAAGAAAAATAACAAACTTTGAGGAGCTCTAAGGGATAACTAATTTTAAAGTGTTCAACTTTTTGAGATTTTTTTTAATTTAGTGTCCAAATTTTTAAATTTTTTAATTCAATAACCAACATTTTAAAGCTAACAATTCAGATCAAGACATTAACTTTTGCTGTTGTGGCTAATAAATAGACATTTATGTAATATTTAGTATATATATATCATATCAGCGAAAATAACTTTATAAACTGAATTTTTAAAATTTAAAAATTTTAATCACTTAATTAATTAAAAATTTTAAAGCTTGACCGTTAAATTAAAAAATTCTTAAAAGATCAGATACTTTTAAATATTGGAAACAAACTTTCTATTAGTTTGGATAAAGCTGCTTAATAACATATCTCTTTTTAATAATATGACTTAATTCTACTCATCTTTCATGACATCATCTACTTTGTAGGATTTTTTTTCATTGTCATATTTACATGTAGGTTTATTGAAAACAGTTTCTCTATTTTATAAGAGTAAGACTGTGTACTATCAGACTTTTTTAAATTTTGTTTTATTGCGAAATTTCGGACTGAGTGCGATGATGATCTATTATGCAGGAAAATATATACAAACCATAAAAACAGTTATATCTTTTAAATATTAAAATTTTGAATACAAGTAATAGTGTATATATAATGTATTTTAAATAAATAATTTACCAAATCAAATATCCCAATCACATAAAGTAATTACTTCAGCCTTACACTAATTTCATCCTAATCTTCTGTTTTATTTATTATGTTTCATAAATATATGGATGAGATATAATAAAAAAAAAGATAATTACATTATAAATAGTACAGGAATAATAGCTTCTAGCATTAAGTAAGACGTTGCTTGTTGGTACAACCAAGTACGCTTAGAGCAAATTGATAGTTTTGCAAAGTTGGTTCTTTTTTTTTGGATAAGGTACTTTTGTAAAGTTAAAGAAGAGTCTTGAGGCTCTTACTTGGCACAACTTAACATCGACAAAGAGTGTCTGTAGCTGTGGTACTATAAATTAGAGAGACCAGCAAATCGTTGACCATCATCTTTCGTCTTCGGTTAGGATATGGCAGGGGAAGGTATTCTTTCTCACCCACTCATCTTCACAGTTTCAGTTCTGATCCTATCTTTTCTGGTTGCCCATATCCTGAGAAGAAAACTAGATAAGAACAGGTTTAAGACACGGTACCATCCTATAGGTGGCACCGTCTTTAATCAGCTTCTCAACTTCAACAGGTTGCACCATTACATGACTGATCTTGCCAGGAAGCATAAAACTTACAGGCTTCTTGGACCTTTCAGAAATGAAGTTTACACAGCAGATCCAGTTAACGTCGAGTATATGCTCAAAACCAACTTTGAGAATTACGGAAAGGTACTAGCTTTTTAACATTATCCATTCCAACAACAACCTTCCTCTGTTTCGTGTCAAGATTTGGTGATATGAATGTGTTTTGATTCTAATACCATGAAGAGGAAAAAGGGTCTTACTGAATCGGCTTTAGTTATTGTTAAACAGTTAGTGAGAGTCGATTTTGTTGTTAAATCAATTCTTCTCTCAAAAAGGGAAAAAGGGCATCGAGATTTCTTCTCTGTGAAATCGGTTCTGATGTACCCATTTTCAGAGTTGAACTTCAAAACAAGAACTTGTGTTTAGCTCTTGGAAAATTCGTGCAGGGAGACTACAATTACATCAATTTAAGAGACTTACTTGGAGATGGCATTTTTGCTGTTGATGGTGACAAATGGCGTCAGCAGAGAAAGGTTTCGAGCTATGAGTTCTCTACGAAGGTATTGAGAGACTTTAGCAGTGTCGTCTTCAAGAACAATGCGGCTAAGCTTGCTAATATCGTGTCTGAATCTGCAAAATCAAACCAGCCTATGGATATTCAGGTAAGCTCAAGATTGATTTGAATGTCACCTGCGGAACTTTTTGCCTGTTCAAGTCTTAACCCAATCTCTGTAGGATCTATTCATGAAATCAACTTTGGACTCCATATTCAAAGTGGCTTTCGGAATTGAACTAGATTGCACGTGTGGAACAAATGAAGAAAGCCGCAGATTCAGCGATGCCTTTGATGATGCAAGTGCGAAGACCCTCTGGCGCTACGTTGATGTTTTGTGGAAGATGAAGAAGCTGCTGAATGTTGGTTCAGAAGCTTCACTGAAGCAGAACATCAAACAGATTGACGACTTCGTATATAAAGTGATCAATAATAAAATTGACCTCAAGCGCAACACCAGGGACTATTCCTCTGTGAGTGAGTGAGTGAGTGAGTGTTCTTGTTTGATTCTGATTAATCTCGAAACACAATAGTTTACTATCCATTTTTGTTCTATGAGTAATGCAGATTAAGAAAGATGATATCTTGTCAAGATTTCTACAAGTGACACGGTCTGATCATAAGTACGTGAGAGATATAATACTCAACTTTGTGACTGCTGGGAAAGACCCAACAGCGGCTGCTCTCTCATGGTTCATCTACATGCTCTGCAAGTATCCAATTATACAGGAAAAGGTTGCAGAAGAAGTAAGAGAAGCTGCGAACAGTACAGAAAGCATTACAAACATGGCGGATTTTGCAGGCAGTATTAGTGAAGAGGCTCTAAGGAAGATGAATTATCTTCATGCAGCCATAACTGAAACTCTTAGACTTTATCCTTCTGTGCCAGTGGTAAGGAGAATTCCTCAGTTGCCTTGTTTGCTGAGTAAGATGTTCCTTTTTGTTGAACAAACAGCTCTTTACAATTTGGCGAAAAAGAGGCTTAGAAGTCTCTCAAAAGTTGCTCACATCTTGTGATCCTGCTGCCAGTTCCAGTTTTTGCCATCATCTTCTCGACCTAATATCGTATTAGTGGAAATTTACTCCAACCCTGTTTATAATGCCTTAAGTCTAGACTGACATAACAACTCTTCATTTTCCTCATTTCGGATTTCTCTGTTTACAGGACGCAAAGATTTGCCATTCTGATGACATATGGCCGGACGGA